>WBNO01001419.1:1141149-1165358 GCA_013400575.1 Peucedramus taeniatus
CAGGGAGCAGGGCACAGGGAACAGGGAATAGGGAACAGGGAGCAGGGAACAGGGAACAGGGCACAGGGAGCAGGGAACAGGGAACAGGGAGCAGGGAGCAGGGAACAGAGAACAGGGAGCAGGGAGGAGGGAACAGGGAGCAGGGAACAGGGAACAGAGAACAGGGAGCAGGTGCCTCCCACGCGCCAGGAAGTCGACGGAAAGTGTCATTTTTTACCCTGGGATGCAGAACTGCACAGAAACACCGTCATTGTTTTCTTGGGTTTAGGGTTTGGGTTTTTTTTTTTGTTTTTGTTTTTTTTGTTTTGTTTTGTTTTGTTTTTGTTTTTGGTTTTGGTTTTGTTTTTTTTGTTTTTTTTTTGTTTTGTTTTGGTTTTTTTGGGGGGGGTGGTTTTTTTGGTGGGTTTTTGTTTGTTTGTTTATTTTTTTTTGTTTTGTTTTTTTCTTTGCTTTTGGAGCAGATATTTGAAAGAGCAAGCGTGGTTCTGATAAATTGCAGGTATGAAACACTAGTATCTATTTCATCATTAATAATATGATAGAATCTCAAGGTGACAATCCCCCCCTTTTTTTTTTCTCTTCTCACTGCCTATGAATCAGCTTCCTTTTCTGCTTAAAATGGCTTTGCTGTTAACCTCTTGCATTCCCTACCTGCTGGCAATCCTTAGTTCAAGAATGGCTTCAACATTCAATGCGCAAGTTTTTTTTTTTATCTTTTCAGACTGTTGAGACATATCAATAAAAGGCTTTCTGTCCCCAAACCTGCAGCTGATCTCCAGTTTTTAGAGCATCTTACTGAGACATAGCTTCCTTCCCTCCTTCAAAAGCAACACTCAGTCTTTTCTCTGGGGTCTCTCAGGTGGTTCTGCTCTTACTAAAACAAATGTGGAGCTTCAATTCCGTTGTATTTGCCTTCTGTCTACACTGAGGAAAAGATTTTCCATTTCATACATGTGTAGCATGCCCAGGTCTATGCAAACAGGGAATAGGAAAGCAAGATGTTAAGAGAAAATTGCTCCCTTTATGGGGCTTTAGGAAGGGCATCTTTTAGTTGTCTTAACAGTGCTGTGAACTCCTAAATAATCACAGTATTTACCCCCAGGAGAGCAGCTGTATTTGAAAGGTAAGTGCAATGATTCTGTTAATCTGCAGTGACAGAACTATCCTGACACAGGGTCCCACACTGAATATTTGCTGAAGCATATGAGGCATACATTGTCTGCCAAAGAGTGAGAGATTTTACATGGAGCTTTGGTTTGGAAGCCACGTGAATGACTGCAGGTGGGGATAGGCTGGACCTCTCATTGTGAGCAGGGGTGTAGTGCACATCCAAATTCTGAAGGCAGGTGTATTTTTAAAGGGAAGAATGGCTTGTCTTGTTACCTCTGTGAAAGTATCAAAATTGTCCATGAAGAAATATAAGGCTCTCAACCAGTAATTTGGATGTCCCCTTTGCATTCCAGGGACAATGAAATACTCCATAGATCTGCTGATTTTTGTCTTCTTAACATCATCAGACAAACAAACAGAATAAACTTTTATTGCCTGACAAAAAGACAAACACATAAAACCCTCAAAACAATAATATCACAAAATAAAATGGTGTAAATAAATTCTCTCTACTGAGGTGAACTATTTTACTTGTAATTTCCTCCTCCAAAACTGCTGAATTAAAAGCTATTCCCATGGATAAACAGTCAGGATATTTTACTATTTGTCTCTGTGTTGATTACATCTACACCTGGGAAAACTAATTGCTTTAAAAATATTAATAGCCTAAAATACTACATTGCATGTGATATTAATGACCACCTGAATACAGTGCTATCATTTGCTTCTCTTTTCTCTGCTTCTCTTTTGGGAATGCAGCATTTTAGTCCTGTAATGGAGTGTTCCAGCACCAGTATGCTCCAAAACCACGCATTTTATATGTGGTCATATGCAAACCATGCATTTTATAGTGGTCACATTGAAGCATTTTGAAAGGCATTGCCCCTTTTGACAGTGGCCCTTATAGGCAGAGCCTTCAGTCCCTGGCCAGGTGCCACATGGGTTTTGAATAAACGGCTTTATTGAGAATTCAGACAGCGTGGGCACTGAGAAAACCCCATCACCTATGAGCACCTCAGCATCCCTGGCTTCCCCAAATCCTTCTGCTCAGCACTGCTGCCTGTGCTGAGGCTTTGCTGGGCATTTCAGTGAGTGATGGGCAAACAGGAGCTCAGGGGCTGTCCCTCTGTGCTGGAGGGTGACAAACACCTTTGTTCCAAGCTCAGCCCTCAGCTAGTTCAGATCTCAGCTCCCAGCATTTCACACAGTCAGGCTTTGGCTGACTGAGGTGTCTTGTTAGGCATGGTCAAAGTCATGTCTGCTTTGTCTGAGTTCCATCCAAAGTCTGAGGAGGTTCTTGTTTGGTCTGGGCAAAGCTCCAGATGTGGGTGAGGTCTTTTGGGCAGAGTCAAGAGGGCTGGTGAAGTGATGGTTCCCCTACTGGTGAAGTAGACAGAAATTCTCACAGGTGTCTCTGAAATCCACTGCTGCTGCCCCTGGAGAGCCCCCAAAACTCCTCCATCACTTCCCAGGGGCAGAACACTTCAGCAGCAGCTGAACAGTGGTGAGAAATTTCTCAAGGGCTGCATCTCCCCAGGGGTGTCCAAGGAAATGTCCTTGCCTCTCTGCAGCTCTGCTACCTCACCCCAGCAGCATTTTCCTTTGTGCTCTCAGCTAAGACACCCTCTTGCTCCACTGCTGTTTCCCCTGAATCTGGAGCTGGAGTTAACAGGCAGACACAACTTCCTATGCATGACCTCGTGCTGCCTTCCAGATGTTTTTCTGCATGCAAATAGACACAGGTCTGAGGGAAACATTGCTCTTATAAAGAGCTGGGCTGGAATTCATCTAGTCCAGTCCACTGCTCACAGCAGAGCCACCTCCCAAACTGGATTGGGCTGCTCAGGGCCTTGTGCAGCCAAAATATCCAAGGATGAAGATGCCGCAGTCTCTCCGGGTAATGCCTCAGTGCTGCACCAGTGTCAGGTGGAAGAGCCTCCTAAAGAACCTTTGTTAAGAAAGGTTAAAAACTTAACTTCTGTTTCTTTGTTAAGAATCCTTGTGCCTGGTCAGATTCTGTAATTCTTGTCCATCCTCTCGAAATCTGAGTATCTGAACAGAAGAAGGAAGCAGTGGTGGGTGCTGGCTGGCCACTCACATAATTGCATATTCCTAGCTCAGGGTGTAGCATGCAGGATCTGTAATGTGGCTTTTATTGTTGAATGGAACTAAACTGCCTTAGTAACTGTTAGAGGTAAATTAGTGATTCAGCCAATTTAGTAATAATAATTTAAAAATTAAGATTTTATTTCACGATCAAGATACAATTTGGATAGCCACAATTAAAGGGACAGCGCGGAGCCGGGATCGGCGCTGGGTGAGCTCTGGTCTGACCTCTATTGATCAGAGCCCCCTCTGTTCACCAATGCTGCCTCCATGGGTCAGTTTTTACACAGTTTGTTCCACCTGAGGCAGAGGTTCTCCTGTTCCTTTGTTGCTCCACGTATTCATGAGGTTTCCTTTTCTCTGTGCTGGACTGGACAAAGCCGTTTCTGGGAAGTGATGAGGTCAGATGCTGAGTTAGGGAACCTGGCATTCAGATGGAGGGGCTAAAGACCCTGGTTATCTGTCCTGGTTATCTGTCCTGGTTACCTGCCCTGGTTATCTCCATCGTGGGCACTCGTCAGCCGATCATCACCCGGGTGTTCCCCAGTCAGTCTCAGGAAGGGTTCATGTTCCCCAGTCAGTCCCAGGAAGGGTTCATGTTCCCCAGTCAGTCCCAGGAAGGGTTCATGTTCCCCAATCAGTCCCAGGAAGGATTCATGTTCTCCAGTCAGTCCCAGGAAGGATTCATCTCCTGGAGCCACCTCTTTTCATTTGTAAATCAAGCTCCCCTTCACTGCCATCCATGGTTTCACAACCCTGTGAAGCAATCCTCCCCAACCCCTGCTTGTGGGTTTAAACTTTTAGAGATTTTTCATACATGCACAACTCGTTTATGAACATGAGTTATTTCACAATCACTTCTATATTTCATAGGAGCTTGAATTAATCCATACCATCTATCACAGTAACTAAAAAAATCACCAACACATGTCCCACACTGCTCCCCTTCATTGAAACCTCCAGATCTCCTCCACTGTCTCCTCCCTTGGCTCCATTCTTGGTCCTTCTTCATCCCTCCTGGTGCAAACCTGTACCCCAAGCAAAACCCTGCTGCGCTGTTGTCTCATTTCTCTGTGTGCTGAAACTCTCCCCTGGGCTTTCTCCTCATCCTGACATTGCAACAACCTCTTGGAGCAGGTTCCTGGAGTGATGCTGGTAACTCCTCATCCTGTCCTTTAGCTCTTCCCAAGGTACTGTCTGCAGGCTGGGCTGGAAACCCTTTTGCCCGAGTGGGTTCTCATGCCCAGACATGAACTGTTTCTTTTTTGGCTTTCAAATTTTTATAAATAAGGCTTATTGATGCCAATCACCATTCTCAGAAAGGAAGCTTCCCACAGGTAAGGAAAGCACCATTTCTGTTTTACAAATGTCTGAGGCTCTGTTCTGTAGAGCAACATCTTACACGAGCTCCATGGCACATCGTGGAGTGGCACTGCCTCTACAGTGCCCCAGCAGCTCCTGGACAGAAGCACCTCCCTCATCAGAGAGGAGGGCTCGTTTTACAGCTGGTTTCCACACTTGTGTTCTAGCACCACCTTCTCTTGTGCCCCTATCTCACAAATGTTGCACTGGAAAGAAGGGAGGGCAAGTGATTTCTCTGTCTATGAATAGATGGACTATTAGAGACTGTTGGCACCTGAACGGGCGTGTTATCTTCTGATAACAAAGGAATTGCTCCATCCTGGAGAAGGTCAGGTTGTGCAGATTCTCTGGGAACTGAGGGACAAGCATTCCCTTAGAAGAAGGGCTAAGAAGCCATTTGCAAAGAAAGCTTGGGAAGGTAAAAAATCAAGAAGGGAACACACCTCTGCAGAAGAGAACCCTTTTTAACGAGTCAAGTACCTGTGAAGGGGAGCTACAGAAGAAAGGCTTAAATTTGATGTGGCAGCACCCTGTCCAGGAGTGGAAAAAGGTCCTCCTAAGAGGATTTGGAAAGGGCTGACAAAGGACAGTGAAAAACCAGAAGCAGGGAAGTGCAGCTAGGCTCTGCTGTTGCATTCTTTGACTCTATAGATTTTCTTGCACATCTCAAGTAAAGCGTAATTTTTTTACAAACATGACACAATCACTTTGCTATGTGTTTTAGTAGTTATTTATCCCTGAGGTGCTAAATTATAAAGTAGAGAGCCTGCAAGGGTGGGATGCAAACAGAAATATAAGTTGGAACTCCTGGAGAGCTGGGAAAGCCAGTACTAATCTCTGTATCTGGCTGTGGGGTCTCAGGAAGGAGGACTCAAGGGAGGAGCTATGTCCTGAGAACACACTTAGAAAACTCCTGTTCCTGGGATCTGTTTGGTTTAAAGCAGCATAAAAACCATCTGCTATGTCACACACACAACCCTGTTATGAATAATCAAAATACTGTATGTAGGGTCTTGAGAGGACTCAGCAAGTTTTGGGGACAGAGGTTTGGGTGTTTTTTATTTTTTTCATTTTGTCCTTTTTTCCTGAAAGTCAAGGACAGATTGAAACCTGCTGACTCCAGCACTTAGAAGATGGTTCAAAGTTGGCTTGGAATTTCCAAACCCTGCTGGGAATCAGAGCATATGTCCAGAAGAGCATCAGATACTCAGAGAAAGTTAGAAGCAGAGGTAATTTGGTTTATCTTCCAAGCTGAATAGTAATGATAGTGTTTGCAGACAACTTTGTGATGCTTACTGTAACTGCAGCCTTTTTCCCCCCCTGACACTACACTGCATGCATATTCTTGTCATGCAGCTGTTGCTTACTGTGTCTTCCTTCTGCTTTGGGTGGATTTTCCCATGTTCATATCTGTAGCTTTTGAGTCCTTCTGTCAGTGAACAGCTGCAGGCTGATACTAGATAGAGCTGGATTTTTTTTCTGTGTTCACACACAAGCAAGCTTGTGAACAAAAGATTTTAAAGGAAGCTGATAAATGAACAAGGTCTTTTGGACGATGCAATGTTGCTAACGGTGCGGACAATGGAAATCCTTGTGCTTGTCCTCACTGAAAGCCAAGGAAGACATAACTCAAGCTGTTTTATCTGGGAGCCTCCAAGCTTTTCCCTACAGGCTCCAGAGAGGATGTTCCCTAATGGACTCATCTTTCATGTGACAGAAAGGGAAGTGCTATCTCCCAGCCCAATGCTTGCCTTTCTCTTTGCCATTTGACTTGGCCGTGGCTCTCTGAGGGGAGCCCCTGTTTTCAGAGCTTTGGGGAGGATCAGGCCATCCCCGGGAGTTCCAGAGCCTCCGAGGGAAGCAGATACACTTTTCTGGATGGATGTCCATCTCAGCCCTGCTCTGAGGCTGGACTCTGAGCACTTTGCCAGCTGTTCAGCTGCTGTGCCCAGCCAGGCACAGTGGCTGCCATTGTGTCCCGAGGGATGGGAACAGGAGCGTGTGTGGGGAAGCTGGATGTACATTTGTCCCATTCCTGCAGCTCTCTCACGTTTCCTTTGGGTTCTGCCCGAGGACTCTGGGGACAGCAGCTTTATTTGTTTGTTTTTCCTGTGTCCTTAGCTTCTTTTTCCATTCTTGAAGTAATTGTTCCACTTATATGAAAAAAAAAAAACAAAACATTTGCACATCAGCAGCAACTGACCCATTTGGCTGCCACCATCCAGTGTCCACTCTTGCATACAGTGGGACAAGGACACAGACAGATCCTGGTGCAATGGGAAGGGGCACCACAGGGAATTCTCTGGACACCTTACCCCAAGCAAAATACAGGAGGGTTTTTTGAGGAGGAAAAGGAGAGGCCAGGATGTTCAACAATGGCTTTGGCACAGAGCTGGGCACCCTTTGCCCCCTCTGCCAAGGGGCTTTGCCAGCATGGACATTTGTGTGTGGAGTGTGGGCTCAGGATGGGGGAGGCAAACACAGACAGATGGACAAGGGAGGATAGAAGGGTTATGGCCAGCTCTGCTCAGCCTCCCTGTGTCACAGCTGCTTGGGACACTGCCAGGGGTGGGCTCCAGGGTGAACATGGGGAGAGGGAGGGGAAGCACCAAACCCAGGCCTGACACTGGAACACAAAAAGAAAGCAATAAAAGAAATTTGAGAATAGCTGGAGACAAAAGACAGGGTTAGGTGTATCTTTAGGCTGAACTGGCTCAGCTGTGTCCATTTGTTTTCCCACTTTGCTTCATCTTTCTGTTGTCTAAAGGGAGCATTGCAAGGTTAAAAGTTTGGGCCATTGATTTGTGTTTGGGCACAGACAGACACCTGAGGAAATGCTGTCCATGTGCCAGCAAGGAGACCCAGGCTCATCTGCACTTCTCTTAAGGCAGGCCCAGTGGTGAAGTGTGTGAAGGCTTCCATGGCACTCTCCCTCCTACAGGTGGTAGAAGGGCAGAGGGAAAGCATGACATGATTTTTGGCAGCCTTAGGCAGCGCAGCCTGCCCTGGGTACGTGTCAGCCTGCCCAGACACACTGCTCTGTTGGGGCAGGCCTCTGGGCACTATGGCCTTGTGGAGAAGAGTCAGGCTTCTGGAAGGTTTATCCTGTGGTCAGCTGGTAAAAATGCAGTAGTCTGGATGAGTTATCTCTCATATGAACTGCAACAAAGCCAGAGTGCCAGCTTCTGGAAAAGTTATTCCTTGTCTTCATCCCATCAGTGAGTTCAGCACCTATAACTGGGCTGAGGAAAAGAAACGTGGAGGGGTAAGTGGTGTTTAGGATACAACTGGTCCACTTTTGGCACTTCCCAACAAATGTGTACTTTTCCCCGTACTGGTTTTTGCACAGGAAGGTGCTGAGCCTCTTCACCATCCCACAAACCTTTCCATGCTGCTCTTGTCTCCCTCAGCCCCTCCAGAGACTTGGCAGTGGCAATGCCCCCGGTGTCCTGGGAGTGCTGCTCAGCATGCTGCATTGTCCCAGCTCATCTTTTCCCTGGGCTCCCTGCCCTCCACTGCAGCCCCACCTGCTGCCCCTCATTGTCCTGCTGCCTGTGTGGCCAGGCACACAATGGGAGCCTGGGCTGTGGTTTCCAGCCCCTCAGGGACAGAGCTCTCCAGGCAGCATGGATGAAGTGTCATCCTAAGAGTGGGGTCTCATGCTGGGGACATGGTGCTTACCCTGCCCTTACTGCAAATATGCTTCATCTGACACTGGGAACAGAGGAAAGGGTTCCTTAGAAGCTTTTTGGTTTTTATTCCTACTAATTATGGCTTAATCCTGTGGTGGAAGCATGGATGGGGTGAGAGTGAGGGGAAGGAAGCATATGGGACTTCAGGCACAGAAGGAACAGGGCCAGAGAAGAAAAGTCAGAGGAACAAGAGGAAGCATTTTGGGGGGGAGAAGGGGGAGAGTGAAATGTGTCAGTTGTGTGAAAAGTGGAGACCTGCAGGGGAAAGCAGAGCTTAAACTGTGCCCAGGGTGCTGTGCCAGCAGGGGCTAAGCTCCAGCAGTGGGGACTGATGGAAAATGACAGCTGCAGTTTAAGTCAGGGAGGCTTCAGGGCCATCTCCCATCACAGTTTGACAGGCTGCAGCGTGGTACTGGCCCAGAGATACTGCACCATCTCTGCTGGCACAAGGGGGAATTAAGAAATCTGGCAGTAATCTGAGCAAACCCAGGAGCTGAGGTGAAGTAACACAGTGTCAGAGACAACCCAACTGCTATAAAGGTTTAGCTAAAGACATAAAGAAAACAATGTGTCTTGGAGGGATTGCTCACACAGAGCCATAATATTTTGTACTGAGGAATTATTGCTATCTATAAAAACTTATGAATGGGGACAGTACATTGTAAACAATAGAAACAAACATTTTGCTCTAAAAACTAGCATGAGATTAGAAGGGATTGCCCTCATCCTCCAGGCAAGTGCTCTGCAAATCACAGATCACTAAGCAAAGGTACTGAGCCCAAAGGGGTTCATCCACCCTTTCTTTCCAAAAAAGCCATCAGAGCTCAGGGAATTTTTCAGCACTCCCTAAGAAAATCCTACAGGAACCCCCCCAACAAGGCATGGGAGAACTGTGTCAGGGGAAAGGGGATAGATCAAGGACTTGGCTGGGGTGGTCAGCTCCTGCTGACCTAACGGGGAATTTTACTTCATTGTTGTTCCTGTAAAGTGGTTCTTCATCAACAACTTCCCAACTTTCTGGTTTGTTGGTTTTGTTTGTTTGTTACGTTTGTTGTTTTGTGGTGTTTTCTTGGTTTATTTTTTTCCCACAAAGAATTGACAGAGCAGAAATATTCAGAAAAAGGTGATGAATAGAGTTTTCACTGCCAAGCAGAGCTGGAGGGGAAGTTTCTGATGAGGTGGAAAGGGAAATGCTGTTTACAAGTCTCTTGGACAGCAATAGGAACAGTATGCACTGAGTATCAGAATATTCTGAGCTAGAAAGTACCCACAATGATCATCAAAGTCCCACAAGGTAGCACAGGAATTGCTGGCAAGAATAAAAAATGAGACTTTCTTGTATCAGGCATGCAGACAATCATATCAGTAATATCATATCAGTATTTGTTGTCACGAGGATAAAAGGATGAATACAAGGAGAGGAGGACAGATCAGACAATTTTCATTAGGAGATAGCAATCCTTTAAAATGTTGAGTTCTTTTGTAAGGTGGTTTCAGTTTCTCTGAAATAGAAAAACCTGTTTCCTGTATAGGAAAACTCAGGAAAAGGCCCAGTATATTTTTTAAAAAATAAAATTGTGTCATTTTTCTCTTTGAAAAAGCTCTTTCAGTGAGACTTTATATTGAGTTTGTGTGACCCATCTGTCAAAGAAAATCTGAGCAGAAACAAAATGCTCAAGACTGTTCTGAAGAACTTTACCTTTGCTGATGTAATTTTTGTCTGTGGAGAAGTGTGGAATTTCCTGTCTCCTTTCTGCTTGAAGCTGAGCTGAATTTGGGCTTCCAAAGTACTTTTGCTTGAGTGGAATCCCCTGACAGCTGCTGGATGTGTTTCCTTAAGAGCCCTTGGAGCACCCAAGAGTCTGAAGTAGATCAAGGATGCATCATGGGGGAAGTTGTGGTGAGATGTGGGGAATAGATGGGCTCAGTCAAGGTGCTGAGCAATCTGGTCTCAGTTCAGCACAGCTTTTAACAGGCTTAGTTTCATTCTCAGTGACTCAGTAACAATTTACATGCCTGAAGTTAAGCACCTGCTCAGGGATTTTTCTGAATTGCACCCCTGGGATGAGGTCTGCTATTAACTCACCACTTCAAGACCATTGTCCTCCTCAGTTTCTCTGCTCTAGTCCAGATCCCCACCTGATTCTTCTCCCCCCCCCTTATTTTCCAGGTCCTGCCAGAAACTCCCAAACACCTCTGCCTTTTTTCTTTCTGTTTTAATTCTACTTGTGTTTGTATTTATTCCCAATTTATTATCAGCTGTAACTTTCATTCATGCACAGATCATTCATCCATTCTTGAATGCAATTTAATAACACCAGAACTAACACTGATCATTTTCACACCTCGGGAATGGAACTAACAAAGCCTTTCCAATATGGTTCATTGTTTTTTTTTCTCATTTCCCTTTGTTTCTGTTCTTCCAGCCTGTTTGCTGCCCACATGTTAGTTGTTTTGGTTTGTTTTTTTCTCAAGCCAATTTGGACAAATTTCTCCACTGTTGGTTTCACAGGACACAGGATCAAATATTTTGTTAAAATCCAAGCACATTGTAGCCTCTTGTATTCCCTTCACCCCCTAATTGTGTAATCCATCCACAAATTAATCACATTTATCTGGCAAAACCCAGTTTTCTGAATCTCCCACTGCCTATTCCTCATTATTCCCTTACTCTGGAGATATCCAAAGATGTACCACCCCCATCCTTCCACACCATTGTTGCTTCCATGCTGTATTTTGGATAGAAGCTGGACTTATGGCATGAGGGGGGCCACCCTCTGTTATGCTGGGCTGTCCTGGGAAGAAAGAATGCTGCTGGGAAGGGTGTGTTCCATGATGCACAAGCAGATGAAACAGTTCCCTGCCAAATGAGCAGTGACTGGGAGTGCTTTCACATGGTGTCATCCTTAGTCCGGGGCCCAAAGGGCACTTGGAAAAGAATGGCACCAACTCCTAAGCAGTCAGAGGAAAGCAAACAAAATCACAGATTTCTGGGACATTTGGGTGTCTCACTGATGGTCTGAAATGACCCAGCCATTAGTGTTGGATAGGCTGGCAGCCTGCTGTTTAAACTCTGCACCTAAAAATACTTTGGAAAACCCTGGATAGCTCATCCAAGGCTGCAGGGCAGCAGGAGAGGGGGGATTCTGCCCCTCTGCCCCACTCTGCTGAGCCCCCCCTGCAGGGCTGCATCCAGCCCTGGGATCCCAGCACAGGAAGGACAGGGAGCTGCTGGAGCCAGGCCAGAGGAGGCCACAAAGCTGATAAGGGTACTGGAACATTTCCCCTGTAGAAACAGGCTGAGAAAGTTCAGCCTGCAGATGAGAAGGTCATGTGGAGACCTCATAGAAACCTTCTGGTGTCTGAAGGGACCCCTTCATCAGGAACAGCAGTGACAGGAACTTTCACTCTGATGGAGAGTAGCTTTAGATCAGATATTAGGAAGAAATGGTTCCCTGTGAGGCTGGTGAGGCCCTGGCACAGGTTTTCCAGAGAAGCTGTGGCTGCTCCATCCCTGGCAGTGTCCAAGGCCAGGCTGGATGGGGCTCTGAGCAACCTGGGGTAGTGGGAGGTGTCCCTGCCCATGGTGGGGGTTGGAATTTGGTGATCTTTAAAGTGCCTTCCAAGCCAAGTCATTCCATAATTCTTTGGAAGTAGGTATTTTAGAGTGACCAGGCTCTGAGTTATCCCTCAGTTAAAAGGGTTTTTTAGGAAAAGGGCCACTGTAGTGGGAGGAAGGACAACCTTGTGAGCCCATAATGGAGGTGCATGTGTTTGAATCAAAAGGGTGAATGTACAGTGCTGCAAGTGCTGAGGAACAGAAAAGATTGTATGGAATGAGAGAATGAACTTTAACAAGGAGCTAGCACAACAAAAAACAACCCAAGCAGTAAAAAGAGAGTTTGAAAATAATAAATTAATTTTTTTAATAGCTAAGGTTTTTTCGCTTTTCAAATCAGGGTCAGGGGTATGATATAAAACCATCTGGGAGAGAAAACAATGAAAATCAAAACTGGATGATCACACATCTGGCATTCTGTACCATGAGTTTTCTCCATGTGTGTGGGTGCTCCAACAGAGCTACTTGCATTGCATACTTGAGAGCAATTCAGTGACCACAAAATATTTCTTTTATTCTGGGGGAGGGGGGAGAAATCTTGCTGAGATTTTCAAAATTCTCTGAATCTTTCCAGCAGGCTTCTCAGCAGTGCTGTGTTTCAGGTGAGTGTGATTTTGAGATGGCCCCAGATGCTTTCACTGGCAGAGGCTCCACATGGAACTGTGGAGCATGTTTGCCTCCTGGGAAGCAGAGCTGCAGTCCTGAGGCTGGGATTTCTCCCAAACCCAGAATCCCAGCCATGTAGTGGAGTTTTCTCCTTCAGCAAGGTGGCAGGAGAGCAGGCATGGGTGGCCCGTAGTGATGAGGAAACTTGTGAGCTCCTCCACTGCCACTTCCCAGGAAGCAACATTCTGGCACCACTGAAAAGGGCTGATGGGGACTGACCCAGCTCACAATGAAACATGCCTTGGTATCTTTTGCTTACCAGCCCCTAAAAACCTGTGCCTGGATGGATGTGCTGTTGGCTGCCCGGTGAAAGCTGATACACAATCAATACCTTGTAGCCAGAGTGTGCCTTTCATGGGGGTATTGCACTGCTCAACCAATAGATACAAGATATTTTCTGGGAAAAGTCACTGTGGCATGGCTATAAATAGAGCTATACTTCTCCATCTCAGCTTGGGGATGCATGCTTTATAGTCTTAGGAACTCATGGATGCTCACAGGTTTCTTAGAAAATACATTTGTGGAATTTTTACTGTACTTCCTCTACACTTTTACTAAATTGAGGTGTTTATGCAGCACAACCAGATTAGATACAGACCTAAAACAATCCCCCCATGACCCAATTCCACCTGGCTAAAACCATTTCACTCTTCTGAAGAGTCTTGGGTTTGCTTGTGTCTTCCTGAGGCTGCCTGGTTGTTTCCCCAGGAGGGAATAGGAATAGACTGGTTTGCTTGTTTGTTGCAATTGTTTGTTGCAATAATGGGCAACACAGAGACCCCAGGCAGGTGCAAAGGAGTGCTCTTTATTGCCAAAATCCTGGCCTTTTAAAGCAGTTAGCCAGTTATCAGTTTACACAGTTTTAAGGCACAATAAGCCCAAGTCAACCAAGCACCATACACCACTATGTGGGCATGATGTGGGCATGATGTGGGCATGTGGCAGTCATGCAGCAGGTCTCCCACATCTCTCACCTCTCCCCCATCTCTCTGTCCCTATTCCAGCTGAGACACATTCTCACAGTTCCCTTCTACTGAGCCTAAGAACAGGCCAGAGCCATGTTACAAGGCCTTTCCTTTATAAAGCTTTACCTATTGGTAACATTTGCTCTCTGCCCAAGGATGAGCTTTGTTTGCTGCAGAACTTCCAATGCTCTGTTGTCAAAATTGGTTTCTTCAACATCTGCAGTTTGGTTTGCATTAGCAAAGCAGAGTCTCCAAGGATAAACCACTGTATTTCCAGCAATACTTTCCCCTGTTCTTTGCCAGCACTAAGGCAAATATATTTTAACATTTGTTGGTCTTCTTTTTCCTTCTCAGTGATCAACCAGCACCTGCAGGAATTTCAGAGAAAGCAAGACAACAATTGATCTGAGATTTTATGATTCTGCCTGACATTTTGCTCTCCATACAGACACCCAGAGCAGGTGACACAGGAGCATGTCCAGGTGGGTTTGGGATGTCCCCAGAGAGGGACACTCCAGGCCCTCCCTGGGCAGCTGTTCCAGGGCTCTGCAGAAATTCTTCCTCATGCTGAGGTGGAACCTCTTGTGTTTTGTTTATGTCCATTGCTCCTCATCCTGTCCCTGGGCACCACTGAACAGATTCTGGCACCATCTCAAAACCCAAATTCAAGATACCTGCATGTATTGATGAGATTCAGTCTTCTCTGGCGGCAGTGGTGAAATCCCTGTGCCAGGAAGGGAGCCAGCACCAAGGCCTGACCCGGCAGGAAGCTGTTCAGTGGTGGCAGCTGCACTATGGCAGCACTTTAGGTCGTGTGTGTCCTCTGTCCCCCAGCTCAGCTCCTTGGGAGGTCAGCTGAGCTCCAGAGCTTGTGGCACGCAGACGGGGCAGGTAGGCCGAGGCCTTTCCCTGCCTCCAGGCTGTGCTGCTCCTGAGGGCCTTCCTGAGACAGGTTCATGAAGCACCTCTGCCCGTGAGCTGTGGAATTACAGCCTCTGATAACCCCAGCTAACCCCTGAACAGCCCCGGTGCCCTGTGTTAAACCCCAGAGCATTTGGCTGATGGATGTTTGCCTCAAGCTTGGAGCTGAAAGGAGAGGGAGGACAGACTGCGGCCTACACGGCCCAGGTAAGCTGGGCCTGCCCTGCCCCTGCCTTTTGTGCCTTTTGGGGCTGTTGTTCACTGCCTGCTGTTCATTGCATTCCTCTTTGCTGCTTAACCCTGAATTCATTTTCTATTGCACTTTGGCTCCTGAAGGCAACACACTGCTAGCATTAAAAATCAATCCATGCATCCCTGCTGGTGTTTTACACCCCGGAAAATACCTATGGGGCCAGACTGAGTGGCACATGGAAACTGCACCACAGCTGTGAGGAGAGGTGTGTCCTGCTGCCCTTTCCAAGCACCCAGGGATAACAGGCACTTGAGCACAGTCTCTGTGAGTGCTGCACGGCCCAGGGCAGTTTCCATGGCTCTTTGTGTGCAGTAGGTGTCATTAAAAACTCAACATTTGACACCCTGCCTTGGCTGGAGCACTTGGTGGCTACAGCTCCCAGGTGCGCTGGGATCAGGAGTGGCCTGGTGTAATGGACTTAGCTTTGCCTTCTGCTCCTTTCTGGAGCAGAAAGATTTGGAGGGACACGTGGATTTCCTTTCTCTGGTTAGAGATATTGGTCATTAAATGTGTCTGTACGAGCCTGAGACATTAAATCTGATTGGAAATATTTTCTATGATGCTTTATCCCAACCTCTACTTCTACCACCTTAATAGTGGGGATGGGGGAAGTGAAAGAATGGTAAAAGTACAAAGATCTTACAGGGCAGGGTAAGCCAGCTAGTATTTCTTCCTTAATTTTATCTTTAAAACATGGCTTTTCCCACTGTCAGATTACCTACCCAACCAGCAATCCCAAACCTGCTCAGTTTCTGCATAGGCTGATTCAAGAAACATGGTAAGAAACAGTGTGGCAGCAGCTACAAATCTGTGTCAGAAAAATGGGTAAAATCCAGTATTAAGATGTAAACTGTGCAGTGCACATCTTCCTCTGTATAACAGATCTGAACTGTCTTTGAAGAGCTGCAAATTCAGATGAGCAGATGAGCTGAGGAGAGGGTGTGCTGATCTCTCTGGTGCAAGGGAATGGCTTAGAGCTGCATCAGAGGAGGGTCAGGCTGCATGTCAGGGAAATGTTCTTCCCTGAGAAGGTGATCTGGCAGTGAAAGCTGCCCAGGGAAGTGGCACCAAGACTGATGGTATGCAAGGAGCACTTGGACAACATTCTTTGATACACAGGTTAATTTTTAAGCTGTCCTGTGTGAAGTCAGGAGTTGGACTTGATGGTCCTCATGGGCCCATTCCAGCTCAGGATATTCTGTGCAGCTGAGTCCATTTTGAATAACCAAACATTTCACCCAGAAAGAACTAAGGTGTGCAGCAGAGTTTGTTGTGGTTGACTCAGAAGTTACTTATCTCCACATAAACCCCAGCTGTTGGGATATCAAAGAGCAGGAAAGGGGTCCACAGCATTCACTGCAGCTTTGCCATCTTTCCTTGCACTTATAACAGTCTTGTTTCTAGCTTGGATTAATTTGTCACTCATTCTTCCTACTGAGGGCATGGTGATTACAGAACCATCTTCTCATTATTACTAATTACTACTAGATTCATAACTGGTAGAGATACAGAGAAAAATCCTCATTGTGAGCAACATACACAGTAAGAGGACTAAAAATGGGAAATTTAAGTGACACAGATTATAATTCTTGTTTTTCATGGGTGAGACACAAGGCAACAAAACCAGTTGATTTTTCCCCTTCCCAAAATCATATGGATAATGGATTTTTTTTTTTTATTAATAACTCTGGATGCCTAACCAGACTCTGAAAGGTTGGCAGAGTCCAGATTTCCCTCAGGTTCTTAGTCCTTTGTCTGAAAAATGTGCTTTAAAGAATTTCCAACCTGATTTTTATAGTTGTCCATATTTTTTTTTTTTGTACTTCATTAACCACTGTGAAATGCTCAGGTGTGACAATAACAGTAAATGAACCAAAATTGTCAACTTTTCTTAAACATCAGAGCTCTCAAATATAGAAAGGGTCCTAAAAGTCTGCTGGAAGTTGGAGCACAGTTAAATGCTGGACACAATATCTGAGTTGCCACCTGGAAAAGCAATCAGGAATGTGGCTTTCTGTGGGCAAATCCAGCTCCATCTGTTCAACTACATGAAAGCAGCACCTTGAAATGACTCTGAAGCTTTACTGATGTCATGAAAATGGAACATAAATTCCTTGGTTAATCTAGGTGGTCAATTGGAGTGAGATTTCATGTAAGCTTAGTTTTAATGCCCTTTGACATTTGTTTTGCTGTTTGAATTTTTTGAGGTTTTTTTCTTTCTTCTCTTAAGGGTCTTACAGAAAATCTTTGAAATCAGATGCTGTGTGAAATTCAACCCCTTTTGGGTTTAAATTCATGCATGCATCTAAATATGGAATTTTTTTTTTTTTTTTGGTGGACTACATCTATATAGAAATACATAGTCAATTAAAAAAGGTGATCGTCTTGGACGCTGGTTTTATGGTTTAACAGCTGATTTAAAACTGAAATTGGACTTCCTTCCAGTCCCAGCCATTATCCATGGTGTAACTAAGCAACACCACCCTCGTGTTACTGATGGGGCTGAGTGCACACAGCTCTTGCTGACTGGGGTAGGCATAACTGCACCCATCTTCAACTGGTGGACCTTGGCTTTCACAGCAGGGATTCCCTGCTGCTGCTGCTGTAGATGCAGAAGATTGATCTGGAACTCTTTGGAGGTGTGTTCTTCATTCTGATCTGTGCCTTTTCTGGACAAGCCTGCCTTTTTTTTCTCTTACATGTCTCTTCCTCAATCACCTGTTTCCAAAACAACATTTCTGAGTACAATGTACTTCTGCAGCAGATGTAGCAGAGCTGCAGGAAGAAAACCAACCTAATAAAGGTTTGCACATCAAATGGGGCAGAATTAAGGCTGATGTGGCTTGAATGTTTCTCAACTGGGCAAAGAGCTGGTGAAGGGTCTGGAGCACAAATCTTATGAGAGGGAGCTGGGGGGGCTGGGGGTGGGAGCCTCAGCCTGAAGAAAAGGAGGCTCAGGGGGGATCTTCTCACTCTCCACAGCTCCCTGACATGAGAGTGCAGCCAGGTAGGGGTCAGGCTCTGCTCCCAGGCAACCAGTGACAGGACAACAATAAATGACCCCAAGTTGCACCAGGGGAGGTTTAGATTGGATATTAAGAAAAAATTCTTTACTGAAAAGGTTGTTAGGCACAGGAACAGGCTGCCTGGGGAAGTGGTGGGATCACTGTCCCTGGAAGTGTTAAAAAATGGGTGGATGTGGCACTTGGGGACATGGTTTAGTAGTGAACATGGTGGGTTCTGGTTAATGTTTGGACTGGATGATCTTTTTGATTTTTTCTAACTTTAATGGTTCTGTGATTCTTTGGACCCCGGTGTTGACACGGTGGGAGCTGCCATGGATGTGGAGATGGCAGCAGCAGCTCTAGGCAAGGCATGTGGGGCAGTCTTGGGAGAGCTGGGAAGGTGGGAAGGGAATTAATTGATGCTTCCAGGCAAGTCATGGAGCACCACTGGCTTTCTGAGCAGGGCTCAGGTGCCCACAGCAGTGTGTGGAAGGTGTGTCATGCTGGTAGCTGTGGGAGGGAAGGAGGGAGTGTCTGTGTGAATTGATGGCCTGAAGATGCATTTTCACTTGTGGATTTGGGCTGGAGCTGTTCTGCACCACCTCAGGTTGCCTCAACAGGTTGCTTGGCAGGCAGATTAAAAATTAACTTTAAAGATTGTTGAGGGATGTCACTCAAAGGTGCTTAAAAAAAGCCATTTTATTAATGAAAAAATGAAAATGAAAATCTTCACTTGAGAGTGAGGATGGATATCCAAGGGTGACCATGAAGCCTTGGCATTGCAAGGGTTTGAGGGCTGTGCCACTGCCCCAGGAAAGAGCAGTTAGGGAAATTTAATTGTGTATCTGCTTCACTGGAGTCAGTGGTGGCATTCCCAGGCTCAGTAGCTGCTTATGTACTGTGGAATGATATCCAGAATTCATCCTCAAGGACCTGCCTTAAAAGAGGGAAGGATGTAGACAATCTACTAAATATCAGTGGGATCCACAAAAGAGGTCAAGCTAAGACAAAACACATTCCCAGGATAAGGTCTATCTGTCTGAAATTCTGACCTGAGTTTTCTAAGCCCAGTAAATTGATACTAATGCAAAATTCCATGTTGGCTAAATGGATTTCAGTTAATTTTCTGCTATGAAAGCATTTCAATTTTAACAATAGCTGTCACTCCCAATATAATACAGAAATAGTTTAGTAATACAGGCCTTAAAACACGACTCTGATAAATATTTATATTACTTATTTTAAGTTAAAAGCTTGGTTATGAATTGTTTTCATTCCAGCAGTGTAAACATCCTTCTAGAGTCTGCACTGTAATGTTGAGATTGAAGTCGCTTTCCCTATTTGCCTTCTCTTATTTTATCAGTGCAAAATATTCCTTAGTGGAGTCTGATAAAAGTATTTCACTGTACAAATGCCCTTTTATTTCTGTACAGTACAGAAGGGAGAAATAATGTTAGGTACTTTTCTTCAGTCAGCAAAAAAGCATCAGTTCTTTGTCAGATTTTAGTTTAGTTTAAACAGAAATTTGAATACATGACCATAAAACACAGGCCTTCCATGCAAGGGGCATTTTCCTGGTGATAAATGGATTTTGGCTATTGTTTAGTTAATGTTTTATGCTTATTTGATAAAGGAAAGCTTTTTAAAATTTGAAACAAAAGCTATTTAAGGTGTGTGAAGTGAGGTACCAGCACAAACAGCCTCAGCTCTGAATTGACAAACAGTAATAGATAAATAACTGGATATGGGGTTTGAGCTGGAATCCCAGCCATATTCTTGTGGTGAAAGGGAGGGATTTGAATGATGGCAGCAGAATGCAAGCCTCCCCAGTATCATCAGTCTGAAGTGGCTGTAGAAATTCAGGCAGTCATTTAATAAAAACACCTCTTTTACTATGGAGGCTGTAAATTATACAAGCCTGTCAAGTTACAGCTTTGCCTTTGTGCCCAGCACGATTGTAATGTTCTCAGTCCATAATTTAGAAAAGGATTAAAGTTCTCCAATGCTCTGCTGTTTTTACAATGTTTTGGTGATAATAAGATTACCTCAGCCTCCCTCTCTCATGTGAAAATGTTTCTAAAAAGACATACCATATTTGAAGGTGGGGTTTTCTCACACACAGATGCATATATTTGAGAGGGAGAAAATACATGACAGTGGTGTCTGGCATCAAACTCTTATTGTGGGGCTGGAGATGCCTCATTACTCATGGATGCTGAAGGCATGCAGCTGATGTATGGATTTGCTCTGTACAAGTGCTACTGCATCTTTAAGGTCATGTCAGCAAGGTTTCTGTTTATTAAAGAAAAAGTTTCAAAAAGAGTTTTTAAAAAGCTTATGAAACAGCAGAAATTTTAGAGGACCTATTCCTTGGAAAGCCTATTTTCTTTAATTACCAGGGATAATTAATGGATAGACCTCAGGATGACAAAAATACTACCAGTGCTGTCTGTCAGAAAGTAAAAGCAAAATAGATTTTCTACCTGAATTAAATCGTGCTTTTGGAAGCCTGGTGCCAGTGGGCATTCTGGATATGGCAGAAAATTACACAAGCTCTGCTGGTGGTCTGGAAATTTCCTATTTTCAACAGTAGCAAGCTCTGACTTCTCTCATCATCTGCCTCAGCACGTCAGGTCTTCAGTTTGCCACTGGGCTTAGAACTTGGCTGCTGTGCCTTTTAGGGTGAGGGGGTATCTTATTCTTGGGGAAAAAAAAAGGAAAAGTATTCCCCTGACAAGTTTGTGGATTGGGTTTTTTGTCAAAGATGGCACCATGAAGCCACCCAGATATTTGACAGAGGTCCTGTGGAGAACAGATTAGACAGCAAAATGCTGGAGAGTCAGGTAAAGAGGCATGGAAGACAAAATTTGTCATACGCTGCTTCAGTAGTCCTCTGATTATCTCTACCACATACCAGACATACTTAGGTTTCAATTTCCTTGCAAAAACTCGTGTTAGTAGCATTTGTTTGAATTATTTAAGAAAAGGAGAAGATTATAGAAGACATCAAAGTCCAAGTCCTCACCTACAGTCAGAGCCTACAGCCTGTATTAGAGGGAAAAAAGTGCCAAAAAAAAGACATTAAATTCTTTGTCTTCTAAGATCCAGAACCAGGCAGCTCCTCTGAAGTCAGTCACTATTCCAGCTATGAATGACCCCAGAATGTCATTCTGTCAGGAAAGCTTGACTGTCATCCATGGACATCTTGATCATGCTTCCCTTCCCTTTCACCCTGCTGCTGTGAGGAGGAACTGAACAACATGAACAAGCTGGCTCAGAGGAGGGTCAGGTTGGATATGAGGAGAAGGTTCTTCACCAGAGGGTGCTGGGACATTGAACAGGCTCCCCAGGGAATGGTCACAGCCCCGAGGCTGCCAGAGCTGCAGGACAGCTTGGACAACGCTCTCAGGCACAGGGTGGGATTGTTGGGGTGTCTGTGCAGGGCCAGGAGCTGGGTTTGACAATCCTTCCAACTCAGTACATTCTGTGATTCTATAACTATGAACATGGCCATAGAGTTATTCCCCAGAAGTCCCTCCAGGCTGGATCATGTAGATAATGTGGTATCACTGGGATGTTGTCAGACATAACTTCACCATCCAAGCCCCAAGTCCTCTTCTCTGGTGTGGAGCAGCCAGTTCTCAGAGCTGTGCAAGTATCCACTTCAGCTGTGCTGTCCTGGCTCTTCAATACACTTTCTGTGCAGATGCTGAGGAAAAGCTGAGGTCTCCAGTGGACCACAACAGAATTGGACAAGCTGGAAACTGTGCCCACCACCTGGAAAAATTCTTGAATGAGCACTTCAGATACCTCATATGCTCAAAACACCAGTGTCTGCCTCTGGAACTGGGAATCTATGGTGGCTGTGGAGAGGCCTGGAAAGGAAACAGGGATCATAGGATGGGTCAGGTTGGAAGGGACCACAGAGGGTCATCTGGTCCCACCTCCCTGCTCCAGCAGGGCCATCCCAGAGCACAGGGCACAGGATTGTGTCCAGATGGTTCTGGAATATCCCCAGTCAGGAGACCCCACACCCTGTCTGGACAATCTGTTCAGGGCTCAGTCAGTGCCCAGGACAGAAGCTCTGCCTCCTGCCCAGGTGGAACTCCCTGGGCTCAGTCCCTGCCCGTGGCTCTGCTGCCATTGCTGGGCCCTGGAGCAGAGCCTGGGCCCTGCTCGGAGCCCTCCCTGCACACAGGGACACCCAGGGCTGAGGGCCCCTCTCAGCTGGGGCTGCTCTCCAGGCTGGACAGCCCCAGCTCCCTCAGCCTTTCCCTGCCAGAGATGCTCCAGGCCCTAAATCATCTCCTCAGCCTGCACTGGCCCCAGTCCAGCAGCTCCCTGTCCCTGCTGTGCTGAGGAGCCCAGAGCTGGACACAGCTCTCCAGATGTGCCTCCCAGGGCTGGGCAGAGGGGCAGGATCACTCCCTGAGCTGCTGGCACTGCTCTTCCCAGTGCACCCCAGGACACCATTGGCCTTCTTGTCCCCCAGGGCACTGCTGGTCATGGACAGCCTGTTGTCCACCAGGAACCCCAGGTCCTTCTCAGCAGGGCTGCTGGCCAGCAATGCTGTGCCATGTGCTCTGGAATGGCCCTGCTTGAGCAGAATTGTGGGACCAGATAACTCCTGTGGTCCCTTCCAATCTCAACCAGTCTGTGTTTCTCTATGAAGGGAGGCTAAGGCCACTGGGTTTGTTCTACCTGGATAAGACTCAGGTGGGTCGGTGCAGACTTCTGGCTAAAGGGGAAATTTAGAAAAGACAGACATTCTCCTCACAAGTGTGTGGAGAAAGGACCAGAGGCAAGTGGCACATGTTGCAACTAGAAAAATTCTGATTTTTGATTGGGAAAAACTCTTCCCTGTGTGAGTGGTGCAGCACAGAAGCAGGAGCCTCAGTAAGATGAGGAATACCCATGCTTGGAAAATGTCCAAGCTTGACTGGATAAGGCCTTGTAGGATCTCATCTAGCTTTGGAATTAGCTCTGCTGTGAGCAAGAGGTCAGACTACGGACTTCCAGAGCTGCTTTACCACCTGAATTGTTCAGTCAAAACAGTCAAAAAACAGTGTTAAAGTCTCAAAGTTCATGCAGGCTGCTCTGGCTTTTGCAGAGCCACTTTCCACCCTGTGCTGCTGCTCCAGGGGTTGCTTGGTCAGTGTGTGCATCTCATGGTATCATGAGGAAAAGAAAACTTGCCTAGTGCCTCAGGCTATTCCTGACTGAAAGGTTGTTTTTCCTAAACAGTAAACTAGGAAGTTAAAAAAAAACAGCTCAATTTTGTGTATTTCCTTGTCACCCCCCACCCCCTGCTTCCCTCACCCCAAGTCTCTTGAACATTTTCTTCAGTCAGCCTCAAGTTCCCTAAAAGGACATTCTACCCTGAATTAATATCATGCCTGTGAAAGTTCAGGCTGATTATTTTTCCTCTAGAGAGGGAGTCAAAATTTGGCTTATAATGGAGGTCTTGTTTCAAACAACGATGAAAGAATTTAGCATTTCTGACATCAGTGGGGTGGCACAGGCGTGGAGTCGCATGCGAGCGGGCGGGGGGAGCTGGGCTCTTCTTTGCTCCACTGGTTTTGTGAAGGACTCTTTCACTGGCGGAGGTTTATCCAAACCCACCTAAACACATGTACATATTTATTTACTAAAGCAAACCAGGCTACAAATAGGACCAAAACCCGCATTTAAACGTCCCTATGAGCAGCCCCTCCACGCCAAAATCTTTCTCCAGCCCTGCCTAAGAAAAAGCCTGGGAGAGTTTATTTTCCTCAGGCTTTACAACTCATTGTTTTCCACAAAAGCACCCCTCTGCTTTTCCAAGAGTAAGGATATTTCTGTGGCTAGAACATATGACTAGGACTTAGGGTTTTCTTCCCAGCTGTTGCACAGACTGCTTGTGAGTTCTTGAGTAAATCTGATTAATCTTGCTGCACATCTGTAAAATGGATGTCCTGCTCTTTCTCCCCATTCACAGAAGTGGCTGCGAGCCTTTCAGACCTTTACAAGTCAACTGAATAGAAATGGAAAGAAAGAGGCATGAAATTTTGTGCACCAGTGCTTATCAAGGAAATAGTAGATTTTTTTAAAATGTATTTGACAGAGCTTATTAATTCTGTACAAGGTTGGGTGCAACATTTATATTTAGAAAGCTTATGAGTTTTTCCTTCCAAACTGAAGGGGATGTTTCTTTGAGAGAGCCTTATTTTCTTTAAAATGAAAATGAGAACACTGAAGGTTACTTTTTTAAATTAAGAAGAGAAATGCTCAATTTGTCAGTATTATGTCTTATTTTTAAAGGGTGAAGCAAATCTTCCCAGCCACCTCTAAGCCACAGGCTTTGTGGGGAAAGCAATGCCACTGAGGCTGAGTGCAGGCACACTGAGGGCTGGGAAGTGACTGGAAACAAGAACATCCATCTCCATCCCTGCATGCTGGCTCAGTGGGCAGACAGGCAGGAGTTTCCCATGAGATGGTGGAGTCCCCACCCCTCCTGGAGGTGTTCAGGAA
>WBNO01001421.1:0-13497 GCA_013400575.1 Peucedramus taeniatus
GGTGAAGCTGTTATGATGTGGTATTAACTTCGAAAAAATCAGCCAATTAGGTCTTTTTCTGCACATCTCCACTATGATTCTGCCCTTTAGAATCTGGCCTGAAGAACAAAATAAACCAGCATAACAAAGATGCAAAACCACTTTGCCTTATGTAAACCATGTGATATTATTCATGACAAAGAAAGTTAAATCATACCAGTGTTCAAAAAAGTCAATGCTTTTTAGCACCACAGCTTTATGATTTAAAGTCTCTGAAGAGTATAGTGAAGTGTTTAGGGAGAAAAGATGACCTGTTTTACAATTAACACGCAGATGATAATTTTAAAAACCTGTGTCACCTGTGCACATTTGGAGACCATTACAAATGTGAGTATTTTGCACTAGAAACAGAGAATACTCACTGTATTCAACATTATCAATAAATTATTACAGCTTTGTCAGAAATATGGGAGAAATGCAAAGATATTTTATGGGACTTTAAATGGACTTTAAACTCTTACCTTTCATTCACTCCTGTAGTGGTGGGAGCACTCATTCAGCATCAGGAAAGCTGGACTGCATGCTCGTCTCCACTTCAGGGATTCTCAGTAATCTTTTTCTTTTCCTAAGAAAATGAGTGCTATAATTAGCGGATTGTGTACTAACTGGTTGATGATGGGACATTTTGCAGCCAAGAGCACAAGTCCTAGAACTGAAAAAGTAGCAAGAATTTGTAATACAATGTTACTACACTTAGCTAGAGTTGTACACAAATCTGTGAACCATCTGATGTTGAGTATGACTGTTGAATCTGTTAAGAATTGTAATATGTGTGAATTATTTCATTCCTTGCTCTCCATTTCTGAAATTACATAAAATCTTTTAATTTCTGAAAGTACTTAAAATCCCATACTGAAATTAATTAAAACACCATACTCTTTTCATATATTTATATGCTTTAACAAAATCTAATCTTCTGTTTCAGGAAGAGAGAAAGCTGAGAGCAAAGATTCTGGGAATCCAAGAGAATTCCAGCAATTCAAATAGTTATTTCAAGCACCCTAATGGCAGGTTCAGACAGGAGGGACAAAAAAAAGGTTTGTATAATGTGTGGTCTTGGCAACACTTCCTAGGGTAAAAGAAAACATCCTCACAATACAACCATGACAGTAAAAATGTGAGGTCACATTACAGATAACTTAAAGTTTGGCTCATTATACCAAAGTGGTAGATAGAAAGAAGTGAAAGAATGTGTAGAAAAGATTATTCTCTTTTCCACAGGTGTTTCAAGAAGATGACAGAGACTGTTAGTATGAGCAAGAATAAAAATTGTATTTTTAATTGCTCTCATGCCGCTTCATAAGCCAATGCAGACTCCCTTAAATAAACTTTATAAGTGACATTTGTTGCATGGGCATCAGTGGTGTAAAGTTAGGTGCCAAACTTTTCCTCTGTAGTGATGGAAGGCCCTTGTCACTCTCCATTGACCACAGAAGAAGCTGAAACTGTCACACAAGTGCTGAAGCTTAAGAATAAGTGGGAAAATCTGGTTTTGTCCTAGTGTTTTGAAATGATGACTGCTGAATATTTTTATTTTAGTGAGAGTTTTTAGAATTTTTCCAAGCAGATGACTGCAGGGATGCTGAGGAAACAGATTTGTTTCTTTAGGATAAAACCAAGAGATGGCAGAGAATGGAATTTTGAAAAGATAGAAATAAACTCTATATATTCAGAAAATACAATCAGGTCTTTTTTAAGTGATTGAGGCAGCTCTATAGTCACTGAGCTATAAAACTGTCTGAAAGTGTGAGCACAGGTAATTTTTTTTACTTGATTTTGGTGTAATTTTCATGAACAGTTTCTGCCATTATTTCTAACTTAGGATATGATTCACCCACTTGCAATCATTATAAACCTACAATTTTTATTAGACACTTGAGTTCATCGACAAGTAACAGAAAAGTTTCAATCTATGAAAAGAAGTTGTCCCAATTTTTCCTTTCTCTGTGTGTGATTAACTATCCTTTGGTAATTATGATGATCAATACAGCTCTGATTTATAAGTGAGTGTGAGAAATGAAAAATAGGGAAGTAAGAAAGAATATAATAACAGTGGCTTTGGACAACCCTAGGAGTATTTTCTGGCAGATATTTCAAAGAGCTAAGACAACTCTGACTTGTCAACCTAGGAGGATATGCCATCATCACAGAAGAAATATCAGCCTCTGTGACTGGTTTAGGTTGATGTCCCTGCATTTAAGAAGACATTCAAATTACAGCCCTTTACATGCTTGGATCCCCTGTCAAGTGAGCCAACAGTGCTGGACTTTCAGGCACAGAAAATCAAACCCCATTGCTTTAAAATTATGCCATCAGACACTTGGTGATGTCCATCTCTTCCAAAACACTTGTCAGACACATTTGCAGTAGGGTGACTAATTTGACAGACAATACAGGATTATCTGGTGATCACTTCCTGGTCTTCACCTGGGGCAATACAAGAAGAATTTCCATATTNAGAATTTCCATATTTAGAACAGATTTTTATGAAAAAGTGCAGTAGTGTCAGAAATACAGTGAAGTTTACAGAGGTAATGAAAAATACATAGTAGCTGATGGAGCCTGTTATTTAGAAGAACCTGGTTAAACAAATTATTTTTGTCTTTGGTTTCTTCCAGACTTGTTTGTCTCAGCCTACAGATACAATTCCTCTTTGGAACTGAGGAAGTGCAAATTGCTGCTGTTTAGCACTCAAGTTGATTCTTCCACACAAAGACACGGGAAAATATGAATTAGTACGTGTAACTCCAATATCTATTTTGGAAATAATTACACCTTTGTCTTTTATGTATGGTGCATGGCAGCATAGTAAGTTTCCCACCAGAGAGAGTGATGGCTGCTCTCTGGCATACCAGACCTCCAACAAACTCTAAGTGATCTTTTCCTACAGTGACAGTAATGAGACTTTGTCAAGACGTTTGTGATTTGTGATTAAGATCCACTGTAATAGATTGTTCTTGCTGGTTTTTTGTTATTTCTCAGAGAAGTTCATCTCAACCAATGACTTCAGAACTGTAAATGAAAATAATGTACTGTGAAACAGCAAGAGTTGTGAGCTGTTCCTTTACACTCACATAAACCCACTGAAATACAGTGATATAAGTCCACCCCAGAATTGATGACTCACAGCAAAATTCAAAAAATACCAATGCTTTGCAGTCAGTAAAGTTATCTTTAAGGTTATAAACATTTATTTAGCAGTGATGATAAGGTACCATGTTTGCATTAATGTGATTCATTTTTTAAAGTAGAGAATATTTGTGATAAATTGCTGTTAAAATTAGTGTGGGGACCAGGTTGTGTTCATCTACTTTCTGTCCCATGTATTGTGTGGTGACTAGTGCATTTTATTTTCCCTCATCACATTTTTAAATCAGATCAATCATTTAAATGATTGATTGAATCAGATCAATTTTTAAATCAGACCTTCTTCTTTACAAAGCTAGTCATACTTGTCTAAGTATATATTGAACAAGTTCTGGCTGTTTGTTTTAGCTGCAAAACAGGTACCTGTAAGCAGAACTTGGTTGGCACTAATATTGCCATTCACAGCATCTGTCTTGTCAAACATAACACCAGGTAGTAGGAAAAACAAACTTCATTAATAAGTTTACAGTATTGGTTCACAGGTCATTGGGTAAAATTTGGCAGTCTGTGTTTCTAAAAAGAGCAGAAAAAATATTTGGGATATTACCTTCTGGGTTTAAAACCTGAATCCTACTGGGTTGCTCATGGATGACATTGCATGGATGAGAAAAATTATACTAAAAAGACAAAAGTGTCTGGTTTTACCTTGCTTTGGCAGTCAAACTGTAGCAAAGGAACTAGCATTTCCATAATTTGGAAACAGAAAGCTGGTGTCTTGATCTGCATCATGCTGACAGCTGAGGAAGTAGGACAAAATAATCTCTTATTTTCTAATTCACTGTTCTCAGAAATCTATCGCTCTCCCAGACTTTTAATCGTGTCACTCTCTCCTGAATATTTTATCTTTCTGTAACACGTGAAGCATAGTGGTACATTTCTGGATAGCATAACTAAAGCATTTGCCTATGTATTTTCAGCATGAACATGTGAGGCAGTAGATCAATTAAAACACCTGTGGATCCAAGGGAGCATATCTGGGAGTCAGTCTGCACATGTGATAAAAGCTACATCAGGCAATACAGACGCATGTATTATTTGGTTATTTAAAAAAGGAACTAAAACCCAGCAATCAAAGGATGCTTTTTATACTTCCTCCTTTTGTGATGCTGATTATGCCCAGAATTATAGCTAAACTCAGGGGTTATCTTTGCTTTCTTACTTAGCACACTGACCTCTAGCTTTCTCTATCTGCAGACACCAATCTTTTTCTGTAACTCCATATGAAAGGGACAAATGCAACTTCACAGATTCACAGATGCTGAGATGGAAGGGACCCATTAGGATCATTGAATTCAACCCTTGGCCCTGTGCAGAACTGCCCAAGAATCACATCATGTGAGAGCATCATCCAAGCACTACTAGAACTCTGTCAGGTTGGTGCTGTGACCACTTCCCTGGCCTGATCCAGTGCCCAGTCACACTCTGGGTGAAGAACCTTTGTCTAATATCCAACCTAAGCCTTCTGCTCCTCCTCTTCCCCTCATGACAAAATCATAGACTGAGGTCTGTCCTCAGTCTCCCCCAGGCTGAACAGATCAAGTGACCTCAGCTGCTCCCCGCAAGGCTTCCCCTCCAGATCCTTCCTTATCCTTGTTGCCCTCCTTTGAACACTCTCTAATAGCTTAATATCTTTTTTATATTGTAGGACCCAGAACTGACCCCAGCACTGGAGCTGAGGCTGCCCCAGTGCAGAGCAGAGCAGGACAATCCCCTCCCTTGCCCAGCTGGTGATGCCGTGTCTGATGCACCCCGGGACATGGGTGGCCTTCACACTGGGGATATTTAAAGAGAGAGAGAATTTGTTTGGCAGTGAGAAGAGCTCCTTCAGACTTTCCTGTCTGTTTCTGAATGAGAGATTTTCTTAGGACTAGTACTAGCACAAGCAAAACTTGTATTATATTTTATATATATATAAAAATTAGCCCAGTTTGGTTGGAGCCTGGTGCTAGTAACATCAAGGTTGTGCGTTCAATCCTCATATGAGCCATTCACTTAAGAGCTGGACTTGATTATTGTTCTGGCTCCCTTCAAACTCAGAATTTTCTATGATGCTATGAACCTAGGAGGACTTAGAAAGTTTGAGAAAATCAAATAGCATAACTGTCAGTATAAAGCCCATTGCTACAGGTAAAATACAAGTAAAGATAAGGATACACAATAAGTGTTTCTACCAAGATCATGTCAAAATATAAGAAGTGATTAAAAGCATTACTAGGCCAAATAATTTCAAATGTTAGGAGGAGAAAATTTAGACTGCAGTTGAAAAACAAATGAGTAAAATGTGAGAAAGTAGGGAACTCATTTAAGAATATCTTCCTGCTGGTGCAAAACCAGACCCATAAATACAATGCAAAGTGAAAGGTTTGGGGGAGGTACAGATGTCTGTGTACAGGGGTCTAAATTTAGTGCTTTGAATTAGGCTACAAAGGCATTCATCTCTTCACTGACTCCAAGGACACTCAGGGAGCTTCACCTCTGAACCTTTTTGTCTGCTAAAGTGACAAGTGTGAATACATATATCCCACCAACTTCAACATATTCAAAAAATCTGCCTTTTTTAGGTTGTTAATTTACTTCTATAACAAAGAATTCCCTATTTTTAAAAAAAAAAAAAAACCCAATATTCTTAAAGAACAGATTATGTAAAGATGCAATGGATGTTATTTATTTAATCACAGGAATTAACAAGTGATGATAAGGTGTACTTAGTAATTCTGCTGTCATTTGAAAAACAGCAATACTGCTGAAGTTTACAATAAGAATTTCAACACTTATCCTTCAACCAGTGGCAGTACACATCCAGCTCAGATGAAAGGATATCTGCTGTATGCATCTGTTAATTAAGAAATTAGGAATTTTTTTGCCTCAGTCAGATTTCTTTACGTCACTGAATAGCTAAACACAGGGGGCTGGACCTAATATTCAGTTTGATATTTCAGACACTCAGTCCCAACAAGGGGACCTCCAACATTTTCATGAACTTACTGGAAAATTCAAGTGCTGGAATGTGTAAATGCACTTGAGTAGTTAGTCTGTGAAGTATGAAAAATGCTTACCCTGGATTTACCAAATTAATAAAACCTAAAGAACTAGAGAACTTCCATCAACATTTCTGGAAGAAGATTCAATTCACTTCAATGAGCACTTATAAAGGGCCCATTTCAGTTTAGAAAAGCTCTACCTTTAGGAAAGTTAAACAAATAAAATTGTGTTAGGTAAGCTATATATTGATAGATAGTAATATATATATATATATACACACACATACATACATACACGTATTCAATAGACAGTTTAAAAAATGTGCATATTCAACAAGTAATCTAGACACATCCAAGAGCAAATCCAGGGAATGAGTTAGGACAATGATTAGAGAAGCAAAGATATAGGGGCTGGTGGTTCATTTACTTTCTCCTGAACATAAGACATAAGTGATTGACATTTGTATACAGTCTGGAATCACATCAAAAAGGTGGCAGGATTTCCTGGGACTAGTCCATCTGAAAAGAGGATGTAAACTGCCTTTATTATTCTCTCTTGGTATCTTATGTCCCAGATCAAATAAGTTAAAGAGATGAGACAAGAAGAGCTGTTTCACAATTTTCTTTCTAGTTATATAAAGGACAAGTTCCCTATAGCTCAGACAGCTGCCAGAGTGGAGATTTCTGGGTGAGAAATTGCTCTGTTTACTCAGCCTGAAAATGACCTCTCTCCTGTCTACCTCTAGCCCATTGTTAATCAACCATCTCAAACAGGGAAACAAACTGGAGGATCACTTTCCCTCTTCATGCCAACATACATTTTGTACCCACTTAAAACCTGTCTGAGATGCTTGTGTGTTACAACCTACTGGCAACAGAAACATGACATAGTCTTTCACACTCTGGTTATCTGTCAATTAATAGACTTAGATTATAGTCTTTGTTAAAGTGAAGAAAAAAATCAGTGTTTATCAGTGTTTGTTTATTTCACAAATTCCATTAGGTAATTAGATGACCATTTTTATTTCTAAATAAGAAGTAGGAAAACAATCAGAATTACTGTGACTGAGCTGCTAAGAGACTATTAATTAACTGCATTACTGTGACTGAGCTGCTTAGAAACTATTAATTAACTGCATTAAGATTTTGATACAAAGTTTCATAGCTGTACTGACTAGACAGTTTTGGAGGGTTTACAATCCTTCAGAGTTCTGCAGTCTTATGTGCCATACAAATAGTTTGTACTGCCAGTTTGCCTCCACAGGTATGAGGAATGCTGGCAGCATGAGCAAGGGATAGGTGTCAGCCTTGACCAGGGCTACAAAGAGCTGATTAAGGCATACTCAGAGCTTTGATAGCAAGCAGGCTTTGCCTAACTTCAGTAAACAAACTGAGGTGAAGCTGGTCTGGTCAGCTGGAGCTTCCAGAGGTGTCAGAAGCAACCAATTAAATCAGAGCAAAAGATGACTTTTCAGCCTTTTTTTACTAGCACAGCCAATACAGCTCATTCTTACCCTTTTGAAATCATGCTTCAAAACAGCTTGCTTATGCTGAGATTAGCACAGATAACATGCTCTGGATTTTATTGACACAGGGAGATTAACCAGGATTTCCATACATCATAAGCGTGCCAGAAAAATTTGTGTGTGGCTACTATAAATGAAAGAAAGACTAATGTTTGAGTCAGCCTTCTTGTTCTGAAAATGAAATATAGAGTAAAATGAAATGCCCACATGGGGGAGTTATTGCAGAATAGTTAGGCCAGCTTCGCTGTTAAAACGAGCACTCCCAGTCTTTGTAAAGAACCTTCAAACTGGCAGTGCTGTGAAACAGAACAGTGCTATTCTCTGTAAACAAAGCACTGGGCAACTCTTGTTTGTGTCTTCTTCATGTGGCAGGTTTGTCTAGATCACTCTTTTTTCCACACAGGTCAATAATAGCGACAAATACACAGTGTAGAGTAAAAGTTCTGAATGTTCAAATATGACCTGAATGTGCCTATGAAAATTGTTTTACACTTATTGAAAAAGTCATCATTCTTAAAAAAACCGTGTGCAGCCATGCTTGGATATCAGCTTCTGATTGAGCAAGAATTTTGAAAAGAGCCTAGTACCATCTATCATTGTTAAAAATTCAGACAACATAAACTGGAAGTGACATGTAGCTGAAAGGAACTTCACAGAGTTTGCTCTGAACACAATAGAGCTGGCTGTAGCTGTTCAAATGGCTCTCCTCATAGCCAAGAGTCAGAATCACACATGCACTCATCTGCCAGGGCACTTTGAATGCCCCAAGCAAAACAATGATGCAATAGATATCGTATGTCCTAAAACCAAAATCAAAAACATGTCCTCTTTGCTGGATAATTCCAAACAGAAAAAAAAGCACGCAGCAAAAAAATGCACAACAGAAACAGATGTTACTTTCTAAAACATCACTGTGGCAAGAAGGAGAAGCCTCATTACTATGGAGAACTAGAAAAAAAGTAGGCCATAGAACAATTCCTCTACAACTGGTGGGCATCAGTGAGATACAGACAAATCCCTGGAGAACTGCATATTTAGACATGAGCAATTTAGGAAAATAAGAATTTTAGGCACCCAGATATTTTGGGGATTATAAATCAAAATCACTTCAGCATTTATGCGATAGTCCAGAGATGAGTAAGATTTTTTGGCTCTGCAAAGAGATAAATCTACAGTTTATTAGCGATCTGAAAGAGAGCAAGCAAATGAAGATCACTGTGAGAGTGGAAAGGCATGCCAATAGTTTTCACGTCTTTGGAAATGAAAGCAAAATTTTGAGTGTGCAATATTTACATTTAATATTAAAACTTACGACAATTATTAAAAAAGCAAATGACCACCTGCTCTCCAAAGTGACATAATCACCTCTGACAGATAAATCATCAGCTTTCCTGATACTCCTGGCAGTGACTGTGTACTGGATACACCTTTGGTGTTCCTAAAAGGTTGAAGCTAATGTTTATAAATAGTATCAACTTGTATTGCTACTAGGTAGCAAGATTTGTGATTTCATTTTTTTGCTCAAATGGTTTTTTTTTGCACTATGAAAAACTCACGAAGCAATGTGCTGCGTTGATCTAATAAGAACTCAGCTGACTGCTCACATTTGCCTTAGCTCTTTCTGGAATAAAAGTCAGAAATGTGTACTCAGCAAGAAAAGAAGAGAAAGATGTTAGATGCTTTGACAGAATTTACTCATTGTGTAAAAAGAGATTATTCAGGTAATGCAACTTTTAGATGAAGATGGCAAACCTTGTTTTGAAATGTTGATCACAGACACTTCCAAATCACATTTTAAACAAGCACAAGAAAAACTCATACCACTACAAGGCCTGAGTGCAGAAAACATTTCACTGACACATTAGGTATTTAGTGGTGTAACATTATCCAACCAGGGGATATTCTTCCCAGGGGAATGAATCCAGGTACATGTTTCTGATCCCATCGTTATGAACAGATTTGTCATTCACTCTCGAAAGACCAGAGCTTATCTCAGAGTGCTCACTGTCTCAGTGGAATGTTGTGTTGTAAGGATCACTGAAAATCCCCAGGTTGTATAACTTTGATATGTGCCTACTCTGTGGCTAAACTTCTGAAAATTCTTCCTTCTAATGTGGCACCCAGATGATAGCCCATTTAGACAGACAGACTAAATCCTATGTCCACTGGTGCATAAACTAAAGTCTCAGGGAAGATGGGTCCAGCCCAGTTATGTCAGAGAAGTCATTGAAACAGAGATAAGGTCAGAAGTGAAGGGTGTGTCAGAGCACATATGGCCAAGTGTTTAATGGTGGCCTGATCCAGAGACTGTTAAAGTCCATGAACAGACTCATATGGCATTTGCAGGACTTCAATAGACTTATTATTTTGTTCATATTTTTTCTTCTTCTTAACATAGATGAGATAGAGCTTTCCTATTATGAACTATTGGTTAAAAGTAACAAAACTCTTTTTAAACTCTTTGCCATTTTTAGCCTAACTTGGAAAAATCTGCATTATTTGTCTGTGAAAATTTCTATTGTTGTAGCTGAGGAATATATGTAAAATTTAGTTAATTTGGTTGCTAATGAAATGTTAGACTATCACTCAGTCATATTCTAGCTTAGCTTATATTTATTTTAGTATAAAAATAAGAAAGGAATTAATAAATTTAAACCAGCCTTATTTGTCCAACAATGCTGTTTTGCTGTGTGAGCAATCATGCTCTTCAGCTAGAAGCTATGTAAAAACAGGAACAATTAAAAAAAATAAAATTGAATGCTGGGTCTTCCTTTTGGAGTAAGTAAAGGTTTTTCAAATCAAGATCTATCCTGTAGCTAGTGGTTGGCAGTGATCCTGTGGCAGTGATTGAACCCATATGAATAACCAAATTCAAAGAACATGACTGTATCTCTGGCATGCAGGGCCCTTCATTAGAGAGCAAGGAGATGTTCACTGGAGGACTTCCAAAGTTTTGTCTCCACCAAGAGGATTTCCAAAAGTGTCTCCTTGTGTCTGCTGGTGGACACTTTGTGCTACATGGTGCTCCAAGGCTGACCATGATTTCAGTTTCACTGGGTATCACTGGCAGTGAGCTTCAGCCAAGGCGTGAGAGATTTTTCATGGGCAAAATAATAACAGGAAGCACTCCTGTGATTCTTAATTAATATTGCACTGCTGTGGTGACACTGCTATTCTCCTGGAAGTGTAAAGGACAGGCTTTTCTCTAGCAGAAGTTGAAATCCCTGGTTGTATACCAGCATGTCTTCTCTCCTCAGCTACGTGCTTCAGGGTTAGGCTTTGAAGCCTGTACTATCACAAACAGTATGCTTTTACAGACAGTAGAAAGAAGTGAGCATCTTCAAGTGAGTTCATCTCTTTCTAAGACAGATGGCTAAGACAAGTTTTCTTCTTCAGGAAGAAATTCTCTACTCAGGAAGAAACTCTTTATTTTACTGTGAGGGTGGTAAGGCACTGGCACGGGTTGACCAGAGAAGTTGTGGATGCTCCGTCCTGGAGAGTGTTCAAGGCCAGATTGGACGGTGCCCTGAGCAACATTAAATGTGTCTGTGTCTGTGGCAGGGGTGTTGTAACTACGGGATCTTTAAGGTCACTTCCAACCCTGGCCATTCCATGATTCTGTTCTATGATTCTAAGAAGTCATCTTATTTTTCTCATTTGCCTATAAATGAAGCCAGGGTGAGTTGTGATCAAGTTTAAACTTTTTGAAACTTTAATTTCTTCAGTTGAATAAAGTGAATCCCATATAAAATAGAGGAGACAAAAATCATTAGTGTGTTTAGGATGTGTGGGGTAGTGGAATGTAAAGAGGTAATGGGGCTGGGGGTATTTTTGCAGATTTAATTTGAGTCTTTAACATGATGAAATAGACTCCTCTGGTTTCCAATGTGAGTGTAAACAGACCAAAGTAAGGAGGAGCTTCACCTTTAAACAGCCTTGTATATCAGCTTTTGGGTTAATGACTGGTGTCACTCATGGGCTGTCACGGTCTCATTTTCTGATCAAGAAGTGCCTGCAAGCCCAATTTGCTTGCACATGCACAGATTAGCCCACAGGAATTGCTGATGACTCTCTTCCTCATTTTTTGTGGATATGAAGTAGTGAGCAGCTACAACCAGTTTCTTTCCCAACATGCCTGTCCAGGCTGAGAGACTTTCTCCTCCTCCTCTTGGAGCCCTTTCTTTGTTTAGTCAGTTTCTTTGTGTGGTTAATCTTCCACATGCTTCACCTACTTCCCATTTTCCTGCCCGGCAGCCTAAGGCAATTACCTCAATCCAGCTGGGATAAAGAAAGCAGAGGTTCCTTGTTAACCAATGGAACAGCTTAGTAATGATCACATTTCTTCTGAAATAAATGATTGTTTGTATAATATTGACCCTCCAGCCTTAAATCCAGACTTAGTCTGGATAGTGCAAAAAAATGGCTCCATGAAAAAAAGCAAATGCCTTGCATTCTGTTTAGCAAACAGCAGAATATCCAAATATTTATACATCTCTTATTATGTTGCTTTTAATTTTACTAAAGAGATCTTTGAAATAGAGAGTAAGCCTCATTTCAGTGAAATGATCACATAGAATTAATTAGCAAAGAAATAAACACAGCTCTTCCATGGCCATTGGGAACAAATATATCAAGAGCACTTAAATGCTGGCATATAATCTTTCTCCTAGGCAAGAAGATCGCAGTGTAAGAGGGGCTGGAATAAACAAACAAACAAAAAAGGTTCATTTTCTTTATCCTGAAATATTTGCTAAGGCTGGTCTGTGATGTCAGAAGACAACATCCAGTACACCACTAGTTTGTCAGTAACTAAATCATTAATCTGTTATTTATGTCAGGGAGAGGAAAGCTTGAAAACAAGCTGTTGAATTGTATAGTAAGTTGTTGAAATAAACAGCAATCAGGTAGTTTCCATTCTTTCTGATATTCTCTGCAATTGAACCTTAATATTAATGCTTGATGCCTTTTAATAGGTTTTTCTTCTCTTAATTAATTCATATTGAAAAATAAATGGATGCAGAGACAGACCTTTAGGTACATTCTTACAGTGTTTAAATTAGCTTTAAATGGTCCTTGCTTGAAGCTGGAAGAGAAAGGGCTTAGGCCACAAACTTTTGAAATATGACTCTTTAAGGGAAACTAAACTTCAGAATCGTGAGTTAGATTGATTTTCAGCATTCCAAGTCCTGTCATGTGGAACCAATTTAATGGCCTAAACCTCAGAAGGGGGCCAAAGGCAGAGCACCAGTGGAGGTGACTGCTGTCTCTGGTAGTTAGGTTTAATAAGGGAAAAATCTCATTGTTAAAGTTGCATGTTCTGTGTGATTTTTATCTACTGGCAGAAGTCCAGAGTAATAAAAGCTATGAAATGGCCTGCTTATAGTTAAATGCCTGAGTGCATATTTCTGGAAGACATGTTTTCTTACATTACATCTTAATCTCCACAATCTTCTCATTGGAATGATATCCTCCCCCATCCCCTTTCATATTTAATCCTGAGGACCCTTTCTCAGGATTTCTAAAAGTGGAAACAGAGGAGGAATCACAGCTGGAAGAAACCATACTGCTGCACATGTGAAAAAAGGCATGAAAGATGGAGAGAGTTCACTGTTGAGCAATTTCCATGATTTGTCAGGACAGGGTAGTCACAGCTTGATTTGTCCTTTGAAGTATACAGGGTATTTGATTTTCATTCAACTGAGGAGGAGGGACTCCTTTCAAAAAGAAGGCCTTGTAATTCAGAAATGCCTGATCACCTCTACATAAAGTAGCCCCAGATTACATGAACTTCTAACTAGACTATT
>WBNO01001422.1:1612-14200 GCA_013400575.1 Peucedramus taeniatus
TTTTCATAGAAAGATTCAACTTCATAATCACATATATTTTATCTTTTAGGTGTCATCAGAGAAAGTATAACTACCTTCTCATCTCCACCTTCTCCACTCACTCCTACACAAACACAGATCGAATGCCAGGCACTCATTTATTCATTCTGCCATGCTCCAGCCCCAAGGACAAATGGAGGTCTGCAGAACTGAGTGATAAATTACTGCAAACCATACCTGTTCAGTAGGATCACAATGTCCAGTAACTAAAGCCTTCACTGAAAGTAAGTCATAGCAAAACAAAACAGCACTCAATTATTTATTAATAGAAGAAATTAATAAACCAGAATTGACAACATTTGCAGCTGAGTTTATTTTTTAAAAAAGCCAAATCTCAACAAAAACATGAAGGACTCACTACCATGGAACCTAAAAATCTCTCCTCCAGTTCACAGTAAAAACATACTTTGATCCCTTCAACCAACCTTCCCTTATCACCACCCATGCATGGATTATGTGCATGGGTGTACTAAGGCAGCATTTTCTATCAGCAGAACTCAAAGATTAAACAGCCTTATAACTGTTGACAATAAATTATAGAAAATGTGACCCTGGTTCAGAGAACATGCTTAATAACCACACCACTCCCCTCCCATTACCATCCTTCCAAATGGAACTACATAGCTTGCAAATTATCCTGCATCTAATAGAAACATTCAACTCAATGACCATTTTTGGATATTCTTATCTTGAACTATCAGTAAGCTACAAACTGATCATAAAATAACTCATCGTTCCATAGAATTGACCAAAGTGAACAGTTTCGCTTAAAACACAAACTCCTGTTGGCAAATAATATCCAAGTCATAAAGTTCCAGTTTCAGCTGACTATTTTAATAACTTTTCCCCTCCTTAAAGAAGAGGTTTGGAACACCATCAGGAATAAACACTGTGTGCTATTCAACCTTCACACTTCCTTCTTTTGAAAGGCAATTCTTCATCCTAAGCATCCTATACAGGGTACAGAAATATTACAAGCACATCTAAAAACATGACTTATAAAGTCAGCAATAAAAACCAAGCACATCCCTATCAAAAGGCAACAACCCACATAGTATGGTCAATATATGCTAGTAAGACTTATCTTTTATACAAGAGCAAGAACAAGCCATGAAAATAGGTTTCCCTTCTTTATCTAATTTTCTACAACCAGTTACAGTAAATTTTATTTCCATAAGCATCCTTGCTTATTGCTTACACAATTTTAGGAGTCTAAAATCTGCTCATTTACAGCATTTTAACGCCACCTTGTGGTGCACACGGCAACATTTGACTCTTCCTTTCTCTATTCCAGCACACATCACAATGGAGGTGCCCAAGTCACATAATTCAATACAACTGATACTTTCCTACCAAAAAGAACACTGCAAGAGAAAAGGGAATATTTAATTCCTAATACGGCTACAAAAAAAAATTAAGAGTAAGACTAGTTTTCTCATTCCTCCACAGAAAATTATTTCATTCATACTGAAATTTTCCCTAATTACCAAAACCAGTGCCTCTGCAAACTCTTAAGCATCTGAACAGACAAGACCCAGTTTTTCTCAGCTTCAGCAAATAAAGTTCCAAGATCTGTTCCAAATCCTAGCTTCATTAAAATTACTTACCAATTCATGTTCTATGCTCCAAATAGAAAACTTGTCTGTCAGAAAACACTGACACATTTCAGTAACCACATTTGAATTGTAGCCTAAAAATCTACATACCCACACACACAGCCCATACATGCAGAAAAGACTGGCTTTCATTACCCTGAAAGATATGAAGATAGACCTCTAGACCCAAATCTTCTTACCCATTTTCTGGAAAGCATTAGTATAAGGAAGCTACTAGCACTGTCAAAATCAAGGCAGGGCACCTGTGGGAACCTTCACACATTGGAGAAAAAGGATGTTGGATTTATGCAGGACCAACCATTTTTTCTTCCACAACACTGTCACTCATCTTGTTTCTGACACTCAAAAATAGGGTGTACAAGTAGATGCACACATATGGCTGTGTTTTTAAACTAAATTGCATAATCTGGTAGGCAAATGCAAATTAAAACCAAAATGAAAATTACCCCCTTATTCTACCCATCTGCCCTTTGGCCATGTGACTCAACTTGGGGCTACCACTACTCATTTATTATTCTGTGAATTCAAACTGTAGCACTTCATCTTTACAGCATTTAAAAACAAAGTCAATCATATAGTCAGATATACTGGAAAACAAAATTTAGCTTGTATACTTCTGATTTTCAAAAGCAAGTGAACATTACAGTAAACAGTTTTGTTGATTTTTTTTATTCAGTTGTAACAAGTTAATTAGCTTACTTCTATTTCTAATATTACTCACTTGAAAAGACCTTTCCATTGTTATTGCAAAATAGTATTCTCTCCTGGGATATCTGCGTTCACAGATAAATACTTGATTGCATATCCTGCCCTTCTCTCCTGTCTGCTTGGTAAACAACTTCTTTCCAATCATTTGGGAGGAAACAGCTTTTGCTTCTTCTGGACTAGAATAAAAGAAGCTCAGAATGTGACAAAGAAACTGCTGTAAAAACAGAAGTAACATTAAAAATGTCTTATCTAATTTTTGTTATTTTAAGGTTAATAATTAAAACCCTGGTTTTAAAGAAAGCAATAGGTTCAATCCATAATGTGAAACATTGAAGTTTTCCCACTTGGCTGGATAATTCAGAAAGAACTTACGAAAAAACTATTTTCACTCCTCCTTTGAGGCCACCTTCAAATGTTCCTTTTCCTCTACCACCAGCTAAGACCTGTGCTTTTACCACAAGATCCTTTGAACCTAGAACAAAACAAAACCCAAAAAATTCGTCATCTGTGACTATAAACCAAATTGCTTCAGGTAAAATAACAAAGGTTGCTTTAATTTTATCCCCGTTTCTCCATGCCCACTATTCAAAATACATCCATGTGAATTGAAGACTATATTGCAATTCACACAGATTGTTCCAAAAATCTCAAATAATTCACAATTTTTAGCTTTAGGCTGTTCTGTGAACAAACTTTGGTGAGTTAGTATCCAGAAAGGCTGGTGTTCTGATCATCTTTAATACTTCTTGGAGTCACGGATGATTAAGCACCCCGTAAGAAATAGTTAGCATCTTACAGATTATTAACAAGATGAAACTGAATATCTGACACACCATATGCAAGGTTCTCCTCAAACAACTACAAATACCCTGTACCTGTAAACCATTACCTTCCCAGCAATGATATGTAACCATAGCACTTACCCAAGTCAGCTTGCCAGGTCCACTCTGGCTCCATCCAGCACAGCACTCATGCATAAGCCTGAGTGCTTTGCAGAAGTCAGAGGCCTAAATAAACCCACTGTTCTTTCAAGAGTAGGCAAAGTAAGCCCTTTAATTGGCTTTAACTGTTTAAAAATCCTTTACAAAATATTTTTCTAGGTAGGGGAAACTGGGTATTTGAGCTTAAAAAGTAAAGCGTGAGAATACAAAAAAAAACAGTTGGGATACTCTGAACTGACATTGAGAGATAAAGCAAAGAAAAATAGTTCATCAAGTCATTTAAAGTGATAAAAGAAAAAAACTGAAGTTCTGAGTTATTACTCAAGTTTGCTTACACAGAGTACAGCAGCAGCTACACTGCAAGATGTTAAGAACTGCCCCACTGACATTTGTTCAGCACGTCCCATTTTTTCTCATGCCACCATCAGCTGAGCCAATCTGATCTTTCCAAGCCAAAAAAGAACTTGCTTTTCCTTTGGCTGTTAAAAGGGAACCATGGAAATGCTTAAGAAAAATTACAGTGCTCAAGCAAAACTAGCCACTACATAAACTGAAGAAGGTTATGACAGACACAAAAGTTGTGTTGGTTCCTATTTTCACCCGTGTCCTGCCTGGACAGGTGAAACTAAACTCAAACTGTACCACAAGCCAGGGTGGCTAGAAGCAGAAGACTCAAGTCACTCCTCCCAATTAGCTATCTGTTGATTTTACTTCTTGAATGTCTACCTAACAAGAGATCTCTGAATTCACACATGATATTAAAAGCTCTTCTGCAAAATAGGCATGAAGGTTATAAACACACAAGTATATATTGATTTACTACAGTTTATGATTCTAATATTTCATTCAGTTCCTGAAGATAACTATTTTTTACAGGCAACTAAGTCAACATAGTTTATAGAAGGCACACAAGGCAACTTTTATGCAATTACTTAAAGTACAAAGCTTGTTTTCCATTTCCTACACTAAGTCCATAAGATGAAAAGCTGCAACTACAGAGAAGTTTTTAGAAAAGCCATTAAGTTTACCCACAGGCACCTTCTTTGTAGCAATTATTCCTCCTAGCAACAAACACCAGAATCTGAATAAGCCAAATGAGATCCGGACTAAAGCTCTGGTAAGATCTCAGCTGGAACATATTTAGCTCCTAGCATAAAAGTAAATTGGTAACTAAGATGATCACTGAAATTAAGAGAGTCCCTTACAAGAAATGAGCTTAGCACTAATCCCTAAATCTATCAAAGGAGAAGAAAACAAGAACATGATTATGGTCTTCAGCCACATCTGTGATGGACAGAGCAAGAACACACGATTACACGTACATCATTCTTTCTGGTTTCTGCTCTACACCAGCCAAAAACAAAGGCCACCTATAAAAGAAGTCAGTTTTTAAAAAGTGGAAGAAAAAAAGACCCTTCTTTACACAAAATATAAGGAGGAAGCCTGCCAGGAGATATGAAGGAAGAATAGAAGAGTCAAAAGGAACTGGGCAGAGGTATTCTCTCCAATATTCTTCAGACAAAAAATATGAATGCTGAGGGGAAATGATGAGTAATGGACTGCAGAAAATAGGGAGGCTAAGAATTGCCCTAAATAGGGCAATGTTCTTTTGTTCTTAGGCAGAGTAGTGGACTACAGGCACAACTGCCCTGATACTGCAAGATATTTATTAAAAATGTTGTTATTATTGAGCATTATAATATTTTGTCAACATAGAAACATCCAAAAGAGTGTGAGAAAAACAACACTTAATTTTTCACAATCAATTTTGGCTGTAACATCATTGGACTAATCCTTATGCAACAACTGAGTCATTAAATGAGCAGATTACTAATGATCTGTAAATTGTTTTCCTCTACCACTGCAAACTAGCTGCTTGATTGCATAAACAAGTTCAAGGTTTATTTGAGCAGCTATGCTTACAAGCAATTAAGCTGCATAGATGTGCCTGAAATAAAACCATAACTCATCATGCAGAAAGTTCATTGTTCAATAAACATTTTTCCCACAGCTCCTATTGAAAATTACTCTAAAACAATAGGGAGTGTTTGGTCACACACCTCATCTGCAGCGTTCCAGCAGCAGCACTGTCACACAATCTGACACAACAAAGAACTGCTGATACACAGTAACCCAAGAAAAAAATCTGGAAACCAGCAGCTACCACAGTTTTCTACTCAGTATCAACAGTTGTGCCCTTGTTTTTTGCTTAAGTGGCTTTGAAATACTGCTAGGCTTGTGTTTCAATGAAAAATAGCAGTTTCTGCCCTGGAGCAGATAACCCAGCAAACACATGCCAGCAAACACAACACCACAGAAGTTGCATCCTGCCTCCAGCCCTCAGCTTTTCACTCCAGCCTTGCTTCTTGTGCCAGAAGGAGCACTTGTGCTATCATGCCTTGAAGCATATCAGAACAGTGATTCCCTGAAGGCACAAGCTCATCCAGCAGACACAGTGCTTCTGCAGACCTGCACACCATGTGATAGGTACATGCACACAGGAACTTCAGAGAGCAGGATTTCAGCTTTCAGAAGCAGTAACAAATTGTAAAGCCTTAACACAGGGCACTGAAACACCAGTACAACACATGTGGGCAAACAAGCTTAAGGCCAATGCACGAATCTCAGAACAAGCATTTCATGTTAATGGCAGTCAGCCCTAGAAGCACATATAAGTACAACAGCCTGAAAAAAATTGAAAATTAAGAGTAGATACCAATGAGAACAGGTGTCTGAAATCAGAACACTGACTTAGCATTAATCTGTTCAGGACAACAAAAATCTATACATTTACTAACATTACAGTTATCACCTTCAACAATCATCCATTAACTAGACACTGAAGGAGTTACACAGTCAGCAAACAAAACCATCTTCACTTCTATCAATACTAATATCTATTTTTTGGAAGGAATAATTTCTGATTCTGTAATTTAAGCTTTCAAACTGGGAGAAAGATCAATACATGCAGGCAAGCAGAAAGACATCAATGTAAAATACAGTCTTCTAATAAGCTCATTAAGAGGCAAGAAGGGTTATTGTTCCACTGTATCTCTGAAGTTTCCTGTGCAAGTGGAAAGTCCAATGATCACAGCAGACAGGCCTGATTAAAATGTAATGCTTTACAAGTTTTCATTTTGACTTTTGTGAAATTCCATTAATTGCCACTTATCTGTCCAATACTATCTGTAACAGAGGTACTGCTTCTCACATATTACAGACACCTTCAGAACAACCATGCAAGCCTAATCTATTCCGACAAGACAGACAACAGTAAAGGGCAGTGACAGGTTAGTAACACCAGTGTCAATCAAGTCCTCAACTACCATTCAACTGCAAACTTATCCTGGGAGAGACAGAGACCTGTAACTTTTGCTTCAGTCTGTATTTCAAAGTTCTTGCACCAGAAAAAGTAACCCTCCATTTATAACACAAGCTATTTTTTTCTTGTTGCACAGATACAAAAAAACTAAGTTTAAAAAATACAGGTGTATTTACTGGCATTAGGAAGATGGGTTTGTAAATAACAACAGGAGTGTCAATATAAATAATATTCTGTCAACAGAGAAGAGAATCTCTTCTGAGTACACAGCATTTCATTATTAAATATGCTACTGGAAATTTTAACTTCAAAATCACGTTTTTTCAGCATTTGAAACTTTTGAGTGTTAGAAGACTCACTGCATGCAAATCAAAAGTATAACTATTGAAATAATTATGTGCCAGGAATCATCATACTTTTACTGAAAGGACCATACCAGTCAGGAGACTGAACAAGATGTTTTGCTATTACAAAATATCTTCTACACAAACACTTCCTGACATTAATCAACTGCATCAAGTTCATTATCAGCTCACAAGACAGGTTTGGTTTTGGCAACAGCTTAAGTCGAGAAATTAAAATACAGAGGTCAAAATTTGAATGTGCTGGTTATACAAGTCTATTTTAATTAGTTAATTATCAATAACTATGTTTTGATATTTTAACTTCAAAGGAGTGAAGTGCTACAGAAAAAAGCAAAAGCTGAAGCAAAATGTAAGACTCAGATGCCAAAAAAATAACATTTGCCAGAATGTAAGTAAATGTCTGGTTTATAAACTACTACTGCTGTTTATCTAGAGATTTTGACCAGGTAAGTAGGAATATAATTGAATAACTTTTTTAGCACCTGGGGGATTTCTGCTTAAGTTTGCCACCTTAGATCATCATCTATGTCCTAGAGCAACTGAATAAACACTCTGGAGTTTCAGACAACCTAAAAGACATCAGGAACAGACAGATAACTGACCAACAAGGAAAACTGATAATGGCAACCAAAAAGAAATCATAATTAAAAGTATGATAGACATGAGTTTTCACTATGACATAGACTAGAAGACCCCAAAAACTTAAATCAGACAGTCAAGGCGGATGTGGCCTACACTAAGGAGAAAACCAACCCAGCTTTTTGCCACAGTGCCTGGAATATGTTTTTTGAAGAGCTAATACAGAAAGAGCTAGCACTTTACCTAGAAAATAATTGCACACACTGTAGTAAGCTTTAATTTCTGACTAAGACAAGCCTGGGATCAAATATTCTATTTTTAAATCTACTCAGGCTCACACATTATTTTTTAAAGTTTTTTTAACAGATACAAATTGCATGTTTAAGCAACAGACGGAAAAATAAATAACATTGAAAAGTACCTAAAAAATGTCAGTAACATTGAAAAAAATCTAGAAGGTCTGAAACAAATCATCTATTAATCACATAACTGTCAACAGGAATACAGCCAAACCAATTACTGGAGCTATTCTGTAGAAAGCATACAAAAACAGAACATTCTTTATAAACCACACAGACATGGAGCTGCACTGGACCTCTTAAACTGCAACAGCAAAAGTAGCAGACTTGATTCCAGGACCTTTCAGGCTTTATATTTTCTAAAATTTGACAGTCTGCCATGTACATAAAGCTGTGGGATTCATTACCTGAAAACCCAACAAAACCACCAGCACACAAAAGCAGCTTCAAATATTAATGTCTTAAAAAGTCCTACTCTGCAAATCATCATGATCTGAAATATATGCTATTAAAAACCCCCAGGCAACCACACAGTATGTCACTGCCTTTCACTCAACTGTTACCAGAGGAAGGTATTGGGAAGCATCAAAACTTGAGTTACAATACACTGCACCTATGGAAGTGTCTCTTAACAAACAGCAATGTTTATTTCAAATGGTGCGTTCTGCTGAGCTACCTGCCATCACACTGATCAAGCTTCTGTTCACTGAACCATCTTCAGCGTCATTAGTCATGTTCTTGATAACACACACATATCAGCTCCTCAATCAGAACTGGCCACAGTGCTGGCTGGAATGCACACATGGCTAAGAGCAAACCATAAACTTCAAGGCAATCAAGTCATGCTGCAGTCTCTTATCAAAGCTTTGGAACAGAACTTACTCAGCTCATTTGTTTTTCAAACTTTAAGCGAGATGATTATGTAACACTGACTTAGCTACAGCTACAGCTAACCTATGATAATCTCTGTTAACGAGAAGTTCGCATTTGCTATACATTGGGATAAAAATTTACCCATTTCTAAGTGAAGTATTTGCAAAAGGGAAGAAATCCAATGCCAAACTCAACCTTTAGTCAGAAATCTGCTCTGTGTAAATTTACCAGGAACATGTGGATGGGCACTAGGGAAACAGGGCAAAGAGTACTACTGCCTGTCTTTGTAACGGTCAAGACACACATTTGATTAAACAGCTTAGCATGTAAAAAGAAAAAAAAATTCCTATCTATTGACAACTACTTCCACACAACAAAAATCAACAATGCGCGGGTGCACCAAAAAAAGTGAATTTTTTCATTCTGATAGAGATTAGTTTGGTTTGTGTTTTGTTGATTTTTTTTTAAGTGCTAAATGAAAGCTAGCAGCTAAATGCCTACAAACACAAAGAAATCCAAAACACTGGAGCAAAGATTATGTTACCACGCAGAATGAGTTCTGGACTTCTTTGAGCAATGCCTCAAAACCTCAAGCTCCTTCAGTGTGTGTTCTCCTTCTGAGAAGTTTTCCCTTCCTCATCTCAAGTACCAAAGAAACCGCAGCATCGACTACACACCAACACCAACAATGTATTTGGCTGACAACTAGAAGCCCTGATTTCCTTTACTAAAGGATGCCAACTCACACACTTCACAACTTCATTCTTTTAATCCCCAAGAAATTGCCCAGAGTCCCACACTCCAGATAAGAGGCATACCTATGATGTCACAGGGATGACACAGAGCTATAAACCAGCAGCCAGACACACACACACTGCTGGAGGAGCCCTCTCTGAGCAAGAAGAAAACAAAGAAATCCTGACCTATGAGTTTCTGGGCTGTTGATTAAAGAACCACAGAAAAAGGTCCTCTCATCTTCCTCCAGCAACATCTGCACACACTTTAAAGTAGAGAAAAGGGGTATGCCTGATTTGGGAAGTTTTGATCTTGCTATAAACTCACCCTTAAAAGAAGGTAAGGTTCTGAAGTCTAAACCATCCTCAGAAGTATTTCAGCAACTTCCTTTCATATTAATGAAATTATTATAATTTTGTATCACTTTGTCTCTAATGGAAACAAGATAAAGAAGGTATCTGACAATACCTGAATTTCTGGGACATCATGCCTGAAGGAAAAGCAGCTTTTCAATTCTTTTATACATTACAAAGCAGCATAACTTGCTCTAGAAGAAAGATTATCGTTTTTTTCAGATCTCATTTCTCACATTAAATCTCCATATGAAACTGAAATGAATCCAACAAAACCTATAACCTCAGGAATCACTATGAAAGTATCCATCTGGAGGTGAATAGAGATTTGAGCATTTGCATAGGAGAAAGGAATATGACAACCAACGTCCTTCACTAAAACTTTGTGACAAGCCTAGTATGTTTTCCAGGGAGGAAAACAAAAAACCCCCAGACTTTAAACTAGGAAAACCCCTCCAAAAAAACATATCAACCAACCAAAAAAACCCCACTTTCTAACACCTGACACAATAGAAGCTGACTTCCATATTAAATCCAAATTAAACAAGATTTTACTAGGACAGGTCGTAGGAAAGATGGCAAATTCATAGGTAAAGTCAAGTCCAAAATTAAAGCTCAATTCTAAATTAAGTATTTAAGCACTCAGCAAATGAGATTGGATACTCTTTCATCAACAAGCCAGGAATTTAGCATACAACTACAAGCCATCAAAGTCCTCCCCTCCTGTATGAAGCAGCTGCATTCTGCCAGAAAAGCACACTCACAAAGGACTAGGATTTTACTCTTCTCTTGTAGCCTAAAAAGAAGTATGGTTTGCATCTTCTGTTTTATATGAGATCTTGTCACCACCACTGAAACTCTTCACACAAGACTTCCTCTAACTTGCTGAAAGTACAAAGAAATCCAGGATTTGCACAAAATAGAGTCTGTTATTCATCTCGAAGAAGTTTAAGTAGTTATATTAGTCTAAGCTACCAGAATTTATAGCTGATGTACTCCTTCTTAACAAGGTTGCATCTCAGGGAAGGCTCTCTTAAAGAGAAAGTATATTCAGAACTACAAGCAACATCTTACCAGGAAAGACAGAAAAAGTAGGTACACCTTGTATCAATCCCATGCCTATTTATATATGTTCTCTTTAATATTATACCTATTTCTTTTGCTATTTTGTAAGCTTCATCTGGTGTATTGGCAACCACTCCATGTGGAACAGAAATGCCAGCCTCCTTCAACAGTCCCATGCTCAGGTATTCATGGAGTGATAGTCTCCTCTGTTGCTGCTGTTGCACTTGAAACCCATGATTGTTGAGTATTCCTGGACTTCCAGCAAGCACCTGAAGGAAAAGAAAAAAAAGAAAAAAAATAAAACAAGAAGAAGAATGTGACTGTTGTGAAAAAACTACCCTCTTTGTTTAGGTTTAAAAACCAGTCTACATAATTAACAAGTGTACTTCGGTGTACCAGTGCAAACACCTGAACATTTAATCCTACCCTTCCACATGAGTCATTCATATCTAGTCCCATATTTGATTTTGTGAGGTTTCATTGGGCAGGGGGAAAGAGCTGGTGAAACTACTAGCACTGACAAGGACTGTAACACAAAAATCAACAACAACAAATGCAAAAAAAGTTTGCTGCATTTTTTGTACTTCACTATATGCAAATAAGACCCTAATTTTATACACAAACAAAGCAAGAAACCTACTGAATTCAGCTATTCCATGAACATGGATAAGCAACAGAAGACTCATGGTAAAAATATTATAAACGAAACTTTCATACAAAACAAACTTTTGCTTTTATTTTTATTTTTTTAGTATGTGCCATTGGCAGAAGCACTGTAAAAATCAGCTTGAACTAGGCAGTTTCTAACAAGCTAGATTTTAAAAGCTTCATTTCACTCCAAATAAAGGAAACAAGCAGACGACACATGAGCTTTACTACAACATTCCAAGCTAGCGAATCGACAGGGCCTACGCAGCCTCCAAAGGATTCCTTCTCCAAGCAGGACGTCCTTTCCTTGGCATGACCCCAAGGGAGAGGCGCTGAGCGACCCGCCGGCCCCGGGAGGCTGCGTGTAACTCGAGAGGGGCACTCGCGGCGACCTTCCCCACTACGCGGCAGGAGGAGAAAGTGGCAGCGAGCGTCACACACCATGTCACACACCGTGTCACACACTGCAGCCTCCCGAGCTCTTCGTGTCACCGCTTCCCAGGGGTGCGGCAACCAAAAACTAGCCCTCGCCCCCAGATGGCATCCACAGAGCCAAGAGCAAAGGCTGGCGAGGTGCGAGCTGGAAGAAGAGTTTAACTGGCTCAGCCCGACCCCTCCTAGGATCAAGGTGACGGCGGAGATGGAAACACGGGCATTTCTAAGCACGATAGGTGACGGGCACGCAGAAAAGGAAGGGAAAAGGAACTACGCAGGGAAGACTTGCCACAAGCAAGAGCAGCGGCCGCGGGGGGCCGCACACCAAAGGCGAGCACAGGGCTGCCAACCCCGCCGCAGGGCAAGGCAGGGCAGGGCAGGAGGGCGGCGGGAGTGCGCCGAGACGGACGCTCCTCTCGCCGGCGCTCCGCAGGGAGAGACCTCGACCGCGACCCCAGCCGGCCCGGCCCCGTTTCAGCCCCGGCCCAGCCCTCCCCCGCTCCCGAGCGGCCGCTACCTTCCCCGCGGTGGAACCCAGCGAGGCGCGGAGGCCGCCGCCCCTCAGCCCTGCCGCAACCCGGCTGCAGATCATGGAGGCCGCCATGGCCGA
>WBNO01001422.1:14228-31131 GCA_013400575.1 Peucedramus taeniatus
GCGGGCCGGGGCGGGGCCAGGAAGCGCCTCGCGCGGCTCCGCCCCCGCAGTGACGCGCGGCCGGCGCCGGGGAGGGGCAGCCCTGAGGGGGAGTTCACGGCCTCTTGTTCTTTCCACCGTTTTGTTTTTAATAAAGGTTATTTTTGCTTCGCAAGGATCCTAAATGGGTTGTAATCCACCCGCAACCTTCCGACCATGTCGGCCTCGGTTGGCACCACCTGTGTTAAAAGGGAGGAAGGGGACACAGCTCCCTTATGGTTTCCTCACACTCCCTCCCGGTTCAGCTTCAGAATGGAAGAACTTCCAGTATTTTCACTCTTGAGGATTCCTTTTTTTTGGTTTCCTATTTCAGGGTGTGTCTGTGCAACAACACAAATACGCCATTCTTGCATAAGACAAGAGGGAATGGTTTTAAAGTGAAAGAGGGCAGGTTTAGATCTGATGTAAGGAAGAAATTCTCTGTTGTGAGGGTGGAAGGCAGTGGAACGGATTCCTCAGAGAAGCTATGGATGCCCCATCCCTGAAAGTGTTCCAGGCCAGGTTGGATGGGGTTTTGAGCAATCTGGTTGAGTGGAAGGTGTCCCTGCCCATGGTGGTTTGGAATCAGATAATCTTTAAGGTCCTTTCCAACCCAAACCATTCAGTGGTTCTATGACTGAATTGAAGATTAGTATTTCTAGGTATTTTGCAGCCCCTTCCCCATGCCACAACCCCCATTTCTGCCTCACACAGCTTCACGCTGTGTCTCCCCCCCTGCAGTTCAATGTCTGCACTTTTACATTGGTGGCCTTGACTCAGGTCACCGAAGCAGGGGACAGAAACTAGTGACCAGACCTTGTGATTCACCAAGAGGCAAAGCTTTTTCCTTTAAAACAAAATGGTAATTAGGAAAATAGCATTGGCCTGGGAAGTTGGAACAAGAATGTCCTCTACCAATAATAAGGAATAATGCAGTTACTTCCATACATTATGAATATCAAAGCAAGAAATGATGTGAATCTGATGTGTGTTGGCGCTGTGATTCTTCTAGAGTTTTGTAATTCGAATTATCCAATAAATAAATGGATGAGTTGCCACTTTTTGTTCTGAATCTGAAAATGCATTATCATAACTTCTCCTTGGGTGAGTATTGCAAAAGATGGAGTCATTCTGGTTCAGTTCTTTTGCTCCTGGTCCTCTGCTGACCTGGTGTTATTGTCACCTGTTAGCACTGCCATGAGCTCTGCAGAGTGCTCAGCTCTGCACCTCTGTGTGCAGACACACAAGGTTGGAGTATGTGTCACTGAACCTGTAAGCAGCTGAAAAATTTTGATAGACCATCCAAGATTTCCCACTACAGCTGATAAAATATTTTTCCAGCCAAGGGGAAGGGAAGAAAAAGCACTTGAACTCTGTGCTCTTTCTGCCCTCTGTACACACAGTGACTCTTCATTAGTCACGGGACCTGCTGCAGTTCTGTACTGCACAGGACAGTACATGGGTGCCATTTCCACATACAAAGAAATTTCCTAACTCCAGGAGACTCCCCAAAATGACCTCTGCCCTGGAAAGGATTTGCAACAGAGGATGTAATGGATCTTGGCAAAACTTTAAACCTTAACCTTAAAAGCCCAAAGCTACTGTTCAGAGATAAGTACTGGCTGCAGGTCAGGAAACCAGACTTATATCCTCAGTTGCTTGCTTCTGGAAGGAAATTGGACAACTGTCTCTGGGCTTATAATTAATTCTTGCCTTAGCAAATGACCATAATACATTCAGATTACAACTACTACTGTATCTTCTTCTCACTAGGAGTGACTTATCCTTCCAGTTTCAAGATGAAGATGGTTTTTACCTTATACATCAAAAGAAGAAATGTCACATGGCTGACAATATTGAAGGACTTCTAGAAAGACTGAGGCAGCTGCTGCCGTTATCTAGAGTCTGATACACAGCTATATGGAGAACTTTGATTATCTGAATGTTTTATTGTCTGATTTCCTCTTGGCTGTGGAAACTCGTCTAACTGGGGTGGACTGTAAACATGCCTGGATTTCCCTCTGATCACCAGTGCCACCACCTGGCTCTGACCTCTGTCAGCACAAGGCGGTTGCAAGCCCAACTCAAAACCTTAAAAACAACAGTTATTGGAAACTACATGTTCACCTTTTCTTTACTTTGTTAGACACACAAAAAAAGATAATACTCTTGGCTACAACCAGACAAATTCCTAGTGAGTCTACTTAGGTCTACTCTAAACTCAGGTTTGTATAGGCTCATCCTCATTCAATATCTGACCTACAATTGCAGAGACTGCACGAGGAATGTACTGTAGGATTCCAGCAGATATCCAGAGGTTTTGCTAAATTTCCAGAAATAGATTCCATCCTATTTGAAGTTTAAAATGATGATATTTCTTGCTAAAGGCAGAATAAGATTTTTAACACAGGATCGAGGCCCTCTCTGAAAAGCTGTATTTAAAACTATAAAGAAGCAGGGAAAAGGTGCATTACAAATGAGATAGAAGAAGCCAAGAAATTTTAACGGACAAGCAGGACAAATAAAGCATCCTGTTTGGCCAAATATAGCATCCTGTAAGGCTCAGGCATTATGAATAGGCATGAATTTGCTTTATTATGAATTTATCACATTCATGCAGTGACAATCGCACAGTCAGATTTATTTCCCAGACCTTGTAAGCTCCACTGGTTGATACTTTATTGTTGAAAAACATCAGGAGAGAGGGTCTTGCCAAGAACATCAGAGTGAGAAAGTGAAAGCCTCTGCCAAGGCCATGAGTTCAGAGGGTAGGAAATTTCCAAGAAGAGATTTATCAGGGGCTTAAACAGCATCCCAGTACCTTTGGAGAAAATCACCCTGAGCTTTCCAGACATTTTTAGTTGAAGACAGGAGGGAAGAGCCCACTTTTTTTGGTATTGTAAATGAGTAAACAGGTTTAGCTGATGAATCAGCAAAGGTCAGAGAAAAAAATCTGACTTTGAAGCAGAGTGAGAATAATCCTTCAGTGTTGTCTACACTGCCTTACATTGCACATTTTACAGATGGTGAATTCTCTCTGCATTGTTTGTCCGCAGGAGTACCATCATGGTTGTCTCTGGACAAACTGCAGGTTGCTAAGGGGACCCTCAGGCATATCTAACAACATGAAACTATTCACTGCAGCCATTTGCAATATGAACATGTTATTCCATCTCTACTCCCAGTCATACAGAAAAGACAATCCAGGGTCCTTCCCTGAAGGTGCTCCGATGTATCTCCTGCAAGGATTCCGCCATTTGTCCTAGCAAACAGGAATTTGGTGTGTGCACTCTCAGGACTGGATAGGTGCAGTTTTATACAGAATACAGTATGAACAATAATCACTAATGCACCATCTTTTCCCAACCAGGGAAAGCTGGTAGGTGAAAGCCTCAATGAAAGCAAAAGAATTTGGTTTGCAAAAAATGATCTTTCACATAGCTAAGTTGTGGAGCACCTTGCCACAGATGCTGCAAATTATGAAAATTTACACGGGCTCAAGAGGGGCCTTGGTAGGTTAAAGAAGAGAAACAAGAAGAAAGTTAGTAAATACACAGAAGCCACCTCTGCCCTGAGAAGTCACTGAGCCACAGATGGCTGTAGAATTGTAGTCAAAAACCCTGACATGATTTCTTGCCTACTGTATTCCAGACATCCATTCCGGACCCCCAGGTACTATCCCAGATGGATAAGGAACAGACACTTTTATATTCTTCTGTTTCAGTTTCCCCTGGGATTGAGTACACCCAGAAGTTTAATTGAAGCTGAATCACAATCCATCTTCACCTGCCTATGAGTTGCCCAAGGTCACTTAAAGTGTTAATGACAAAACTACAAATAAAACAGAATTGTCTCAGCACCTTCACTCATTCCAATAACTCAGTCCTGTCCGTACACAGCAAAGAAATAATTAACAAGCAATGAAGACAGCACACCTGTCTAATTTGTCAGCTCTAATTTGTCCTATTGCTCTTGCACAGACCATTATTGTCTCCATATGTAAATGTGATCAGAGGTTATTTACATTTCAACATAAAAACTACGTTTCACACTTTGCCTGATCTCCACTAATAATGCTTATGAAGCCATAATATTACAGCAAGCAATGATTTATGGTAAAAGACAGCCATTTGATGGAAATGTGTGGTGTCGTGGAAATAATTCTTCTAAAATAAAAGCAAGGAAACAATTAACAATGTTACATTTTCAGTATCAGGGTTCAGGATAACAACCAGCTGCTTGAATGCAAAAGAAGAAAAATCTTTCAAGTTCAAGTTTCAGCCAGGGTGCTGGCAGGACTTCGGTGACATGCACTGCTGTCACATTCCACCCAGCTTCTGAATGCCAGCCTTGCAATGTAAAATATTTAAATATAATTCTTACATCTTCCAGTTCATACTTCTGCTAAGAAAATGCAAATATATAGAAAATTCCACAGCCAGGGAGCCATGTGTATGAAATTCTCAGAAAGATGGATGTTTTCTGCTTGTGTAGCTGCTTTTCAATAAGCTGTTATACACTGTGTGCTTTTCTAACCTGCTTTCCCTATGTGTGCTCTTCCTAGGGAACAACTGTGTGGTCATTTTAATCTGACATAAATCTGGCCTGTCTCTAACATGGTTAGGCCCACCATTCTTGTTCCCAGCTGCTCTGACTCACTGCCTCCCTCACTTATGTACCTGAGCTGTAAATTGCATCAGGGAACACTTCCTACTAAAAATGTAATCTCTCTCCCTGTTTGCTGAGTCAGGCTTGGCTTTGTGCTGTGTTTAATCTGATCGAACTCTGTCCCATCCCCTCCCTGTGCCACCCACAGCATGCTAGAAAACAGATTAATGAAAAAAATGGGGGATTTTGATCCAGATCAGCTCAGACATACAGTTCATTCAATAACACTTCAATGAATAAAAGTGTTAGCATAAGGAATGAGGGATCGGGCTTGAAAAATATCTGACTCTGTTCCAGTAGCTGCTGGACACATGCAGGTTTAAATACACTGTTTTGGCTCACAAAAGTACTTTCTCAGATGAAATATTAACAAACAAGTTTACAAGTATATATAAATCATACTCTTGCAAGCTTTTGGACATACTGCTGTGGCAGAGGATTTTGCTACTTTCACATTCTTGGTTTATTCCTGTATCTTTCTTCAGTGGATGTCTGTTCACCATCAGACTCAGAAAATCAGCCTATATTTACTTCATAATCTGCAAAACCTGGCTGCATAGGCATGTCCTAAATAAATCCTAGAACGAAACCAATTAGAACAGATACAGTCAACAAAAGGCTTCTTTTCATACAGTATTCTTTATATTATTGATCACAAATGTAAGGTGAAAAAATTCTAAACATCTGTATACAACCAAATTTCAAAACCTTAACAAAATATTAGCCATTTTAAAGTTTTGTAAAAGGGTACTACTTCACATCTGTGTTGTGATCAAGAGGATGGTAGAGAGGGAGGGAAAATCCTAGTGTACTGACAAATAAAAATATATTGTTTGTAAAAGCATACTTTTTATACTCTACATAATCATCTTCATGTAACATTTTCATTGAATTGTATCCTGGTAATACAGTAAACAAGCATAATGATCATATGGACTTTTTTTTTTGCATTTAAAAATAAATCAGTAGAATGACAGTGGGTCACTGTTGGGGGTTGGATCTGTTTCTTTTGTGTTTGTGGAATTTTTTCCTGGTGGTTTGCTAGGTAACTGATGGCTGGGTACTTTATGGATACTTGACTTAAACAAAGGAGGCAGCAGGTTTCTCCCGGGGGAACAGCAGTGAGCAGGCAGTTTGGTCCGAGGACACCGCTCCGAAAGGACTGGAGTACCAGGGGACCCTGCTTGTTTTTCTCTTTCTCTACTGGATTTCTCTACAGAGGAAGACTGAACACATTTTTCTTCGCCATTGGACTCTCATATAGGACTATCTCACTTCATAGAACTGTATTCACTGCTCAAGGAGGATTTCATCTGGACTGCTTTCACCGCCCTGATACCCAGGGTGTCAGGTCACATCCCTGACTCTGTCAGGGCATTTTCTGAGGTTTTGTTGCTTCTTTGTTTTTGCTTGTCTCTTAGTGCTATTACATTTGTATTTGTCTTTGTTTTGTCTAATATTCCTAGTAAAGAACTGTTATTCCCACTCCCAAATCTTTGCCTGAGAGCCTCCAATTACAAAATTATAATTATCTGAGGGAGGGGGTTTACATTCTCTATTCAAAGAGAGATTCCAGCTTTTGCTGGCAGGTACCTGTCTTTCAAACCAAGACAGTCACCCTCAGGACTTGTTACTAAATGCTGTTTGGTAAAAGGTACAGGAAAACAGTATACATCGAAATTAGAATGTTTTCATTGTTCAGGTAAAAAACTTTGTAGTGTTTTAATGTATTGGACCAAAATGAGCTTCATGGGCGAGGAGGAATCTTTGATCTGGCTTTTGTAAGATCATTGTCTTAAAATGTAAATACAGAAATGATATAACTGATATGTCTGGTGTTTCATCTGGAGATTAGATTACTCCAGCTGTACTGGGGAGACAGATACAAATGAATGAGCTTGGTTTACAAAAAGTCTTGTTAGCTTGGCAATTTGCCCAAGGTTATTTATTATTGTTATTATTGCTGTTATTTACCAATGTCAGTAATTCAGGGTGTGGGCTGACATCACAGTTCAGCAGCATGGCCAAAGGGCAACCTCACTTCTAGCACACCCAGCCATTTGCTCCTGACGTGCCCTTCATGCCAACACCAGGACCCATCTGATGCTTTATTGAGCCACTTTAGGCAGTTAAACCCCAGAAAACTGATCCCAGAAAATGTAATTAAACTTCAGCCAGTTTGGCCCTATGACCTTCATATGTAAAAAAAAAACATCTGTACATATATATTTTAAAACCTTAAAAAAAAAAAAAAAAAAAAAAAAAAAAAAACCCCAAAACCAATTTGAAAGGTCTGCAAATAAAAATCTTCTTTTTCCGTTGTGATCAATAGGCTGAAGAAGGGAAAAATCTGACAAAGTTTACAGTTGTTTATAAAGAAAATGAAAGCTTGTATCTTGTATTATACATATCTCTGTAATTTATAAAAATGAGAGAATGAAGGTAAATATTTGCCAACAGAAACTTTTATTTCTTCTTTATCGGTCAGGAACTATTATTCTGCCTGTGGGGCTCTGCCCAGCTAAGTTTGTAGCTTCCTTTTTAAATAATTCCAACGTGACACTTCAGAGTCAGACTCTTCACAGACCAGAAACAGTGGGCTAACCAAAGAAGGGCCACTTTTTAAATTCTTAACAAATCTGCAGAGACCGACTGGTTCCCCGACCTTCAAAAACCGAGTCGTATCTTGCTTGCTTTCAGCTGCCCCTCGTTCGCCCAAACGCCTTTTCTATTCCCGGTGACCTCAGAAGCCCCTGCCCGTTCAGAAGCAAGGAAACCCAGGCAAACAGCAGGACAGGGCACCTCTCCCTCTCGAGCCCGCCTTGGAACCTCGCCACCTTCCTCACCAGCGACGTCAGCGCCACGCGCATCTCGCGCGCTCCGGACACACCCCCGGCCAAGAGCCTCCCAAAACCCGGGATCCCAAACCCTGATTGGCGGATCCGCCCCCTCCTGCCCGCGGCGGGACGGACCCTCCCCGAGCGCCCGGGGCTGCCATGGGCGAGGAGGCGGCTCAGCCCCGGCGGCCCGGGGTCGGCGTGGGGGTGGTGGTCACCAGCGCCGCGCACCCCAACTGCGTCCTGCTGGGCAAGCGGAAAGGCGCGCTGGGCGCCGGCACCTACCAGCTCCCCGGAGGGCACCTGGAGTTCGGGTAGGAGCCCCGCGCCCTCCCTCCCCGCCCTGTCCTTCCCTTGCCCCGCCGTGCCCTGAGGCGGCCGTGCCTTGCCTTGCCTTGCCCGCCCGCAGGGAGAGCCTGGCGGAGTGCGCGGCGCGGGAGACGCTGGAGGAGGCGGCGCTGCGGCTGCGCCACGTGCGGTTCGCCTCGGCCGTGAACGCGGTGTGCGCGTCCCAGCGCTACCACTATGTCACCGTGCTCATGAAGGGCGAGGCCGAGCCGGGCACCGAGCCGCGCAACCAGGAGCCCGACAAGAACGAGGGTGAGTAATCATCTAGTTCCAAGAGCCGTGCCGCGGGCAGGGACACCTGCCACTGGAACAGGTGGCTCCGAGCTCCATCCAGCCTGGCCTTGAAACACTCCCAGGGATGGGGCATCCAGAGCTTCTCTGGGAAACAAAAAAGCTGCTCAGGCAAAATGACTTATATGCAACAGAAAACTTGTTTTTGTATTGGTAGTTTCTATATGATCCATCTAGACTTGCAGAGGAAGAATTGTTGTATCACAGGAACAAAGAATATCCTGAGTTGGAAGGGACTCTCAAGCATCATTAAATCCCATTCCTGGCCCTGCACGGGGCAACCGCAGCAATCCTACCTTGTGCCTGGGAAGGTTGTCCAAACACTCCTTGAGCTCTGTCAGGCTGCACTATGGAGCCTATTCCAGTGCCCCACCACCTCTTCCTAACATCCAGCCTGAACCTCCCTGCCGCAACTTCATGCTGTTTCCTTGGGTCCTATCTTAACTATATACTCTTGATTTTTCTTCCTTTTATTTTTTTTCCTGCAGGCTGGGAATGGGTCAGATGGGATGAATTTCCTCCAGCAGATCAACTGTTCTGGGCCTTACGGTGTTTGAGAGAGCAAGGTTACAATCCATTTACAGAAGAGCTCGATCATCTAAAGGGGTACACGGGAAGTCACCAATTAGAGTAAAAGCAAATTATATGTTATGTAACAAACTAAAGGACAGACACGCTTTTTTTGGTGTAGAAGAAAAAAAAGATATAAATTGCTCACCCTGCCCATGTGAAAATACTATCTTTCCCGAAGAAGAACATGCCAGCTGTTTCAGTGCTTTTCCTGTATTTCACATGACAGTTGTCTCTCATTCCAGATCCATTTCTAGGTTTAGTAGTTAACAATTAACGTTTGCTTTTACAGAAAACTCAGTGTTTTATCTAGTTACTCTTTATATTGATGAATAGCCACTATTTGGAAGTCAGCACCAGCCAGGGAAGCTTATTCACTTAAAAGCAGTTGCAGCAAAACTTACTCGTTTAAACCTGTTTTCCTGTGTTTTCCTGTAATTATTGGACCAATTTTAAAACTTAGCCTTGTCTCTTAGCTTCAGCTATGAAGCTACTGTCATGAACATAAGTTACATTTAATAGACAATGCCTTTTTTTCCTGCAGACAGCAGGAAAATCAAAATCTCTTGAAAATCAAAAGAGTATTATAAATGTGAAAAGATTGTCATGACTTATTGCAGGGAATGAACATTCCCTGACCCTTCTTGCCTGTTGCTTTCATAACAGAGTTCTGTTTAGAGCCTCTGTTATATCTGCAGAAATGCCTCAGATCTCTGCAATTCATCTGAATTTGTTACTGAACTCTTTAAATGGTGAGGTGTCTACTCTACTAGGCTGACACAAATCTCATTTGTAAGTGTAGCTCCATGGTAAAAATCATACTTTGTGGCTAGAAAAGAGTTGTCAGTATTAAACAGCACAGATGGATGTAATTCTGTATAGCTAGCTATTGAGATTTGGTAAAATTGTGAATTTTCAGTTGACTGATTAAATGACTGAGTTGTTAGTAAATGAAATTACAGTACCCAAGAGTACATACAAAACCAAGTTCATATTTTTAATTTTTCTAGAATCTGTAACTAATTTTGATTTTTTCCAGCTGTTGTCAGTAAGATATCAGCAATTATTTTTAGGATATAACTTTTAAATAAATCACTAATTGGCTCATTTTTTTCTTGTCAGGGTTCTTTTATAACATATCTCTTGTCTATTTCCTTTAGATATACACATTATACAAAAATGTTGTAAGATATCTTTAATTTCTTTTGAATACAATACAGGCACAATACTGAGAGATTAAAATTGCCTGAAATTATGAATTGACTTCTCAGTTCTTAAAAGAAATCAGCTTGAGGGATTTAAAGCTCTTCCTTACTTTATACATACATTTTTTTAAATGGAGATGGCTCTTCTTGCTGAGAAACAGACAGAGTGATGAGGCATAAGGATGCTACTGCCCCTGGCAATCCTCCTGCTCAGAGTTTGAAGTATTAATTATGTGCAACTTCCCTTAGGACAGACACCCATTCTCTGAAGTAAGAAGTAACGTTACACAGCAGTCTTGAAACTGGAAATTTCACCAAAAAATGCTCCTTTGCTACTGTACCTTTGTAACAAGCTTATTTTTCTGTTTAGAAGTGGAGATTTGCTTCCTGCAAGCAACCTTATATACACTGAAAATTATTCCATTCAGCTGTCAACAAACAAGCTGTAGGAAGTGTTGACAGATGTCCTGCCCATCTGTCACAAAGAATAATGAAGAAAAAAAAATTAAATTATTTAATACAATTTTAAATTTTAGAAAATATCTAGGTCCTGATGAAAGAACAGGGACCACTGTAAAATGGTCTGTCATGCAATAAATACTTTCTTGGCATATTTTGTTAATGGTTATATACATTCTAGCTCTTGTAAATACACAAGTAGGCACTGAAATGAGGACACAAACAATATCTCCATATGACAGCATTTCTGTATCTTTTCAAAATGCACCAATTAAAAGACTACAGTGCATTACTGCAACCAGCTGTCAGCAATCCCCAACTTAAATCTTCGTCCTTATGTATCACACATTTATATTTCCCACCCCTCCATAAAATGTGGTTCTCAGTTGATTTTAGCTGCCAAGACTCAGTCCTTTCAACTAAGTCTTTGATTTTTGGTACTTTTTGCTAAATAGGAAAATCTTACATATCTAAGCCACTGAATAACAGAACACTCAGTTACCATATCATGGTTCACTAAACTGCTTGTAACTGACAGAATTCACCTAAAATTGCATTACAGTTACCCAGCACTGAGAAGCATACTCCTGAACTGTGCATAGTTTGGAGCACTTATGCAAGGAAACTGATTAGGATGTATCTAATACCCAGAGTTTGATTTTATACTAAGTGAACAGCGAGCAGAGTTGTTGCCTTACCTATTTCTTAGATGCAGTACATTGGTGCCATTTAATCCTGTAACAGAGTAACTAACAAGCCAGAAAAAGAACTGGTCATTGCTTCAGTTCCCTTTTATGTCTGAAAACAATCACCCACCTCCACAATATTTCAGTTGGTGAATTACATAATACAACCATAGAAGAGTTTTAGGTAGACTGTAATACTACACTTCCCATGAGTATTAATTGCATATTTTTGTATTTTGTTTCAAGAATGTCCTTGTAAGTTAGAAGATAAAAGAGACTGATGAACTGTGTCTGTGTGATGTGTTAAGAGAGGGGCATTTAAAAAGAAAATACCAATCCCATTATACAGAGCACTAAGAAACTCCATTTTGCAATATTGTGTATGATTCTGGTCACACATGTTTTAAGACAAAACTAATGTGAGCTAGAAAAGGGGTAGGCAAGGTTAACTAGAATGACTGAGACAGGGCACATGTGTTGGGATTAATGTGAAATTACAGAGGAGAGACATTTGAGATAAGGACCCAAGAGGAAAACATGATACTGAATAAAGGTTACAATATACATGTATATGAATAATTTTAAGCTGTGAAAGAGGTGACAGTTTAATAACTCTGAAAATACTTATAAAAGGATTAGCTGAGACAAAACCAAATTCCCCATTTCTCTGAAAACAAAACCCGTATTATGTGACTGAAGTCCTTCTTTCTACATCCTTATGGGATTTGTACATGTTGGTCACAGGTGGCAGCATTACTGGCAGCAATGTTTGAAAGATTACTTGAGCAAAGGAGGAATTACCTGATTCATCAGATAATTCTGTGAGGAATCTACAAAATGGAAAAGGGAAGGGAATTGTGATCTGTGCTGCAGGACAGAAACCTGTAACTGCCAGGAGCAACAGTTCACATGAGTTTTGAAATTCTATCAGAGGGTTACATAAGAGAAAAGCAGCTGTCATAAAATGACTCCTTAAGCAAAACAGAACAAGGAAAGGAAAGCCAAGGGAAGTGCCTTTGGAAAGACAAAATAACATTGCAGCTGATACAGGAAACATAATTGCAAAAGTAAACAAATTAGAAGGTTCAAAGAACTGAAAAAATTATAGATGACAAGGACAAAAAAATCCTTGAGCACTTTGATCTGAAAGGAGCTAAACCTGCAGCATGCCCCAAAGTGTGTCACCTCCAGGGTCCCAGGACACTTAACCAATTATTTGGGGCAGCCTTGTGGGTGGGCACTCGCTGCTTCAGGGTCTGCCCAGCCTTGTGTGTACCTGGAAGGGCTCACCTGAAAAGGAAGGAAAGGCTTTCCACTTCTGACTCCTCCTCAGCTGCTTCTAGTGCTAACTGGGCATTTTGCATAGGGGAAAATGGAATACAAACTTCTGAAACTCAGTCAGAATTCAACCACATACTGGGATAAAGTGTGCTGAGTATTGAAGTTACATGGCAACTCATCAAAGATTCAAGTTTGGAAAACTGAAGTTAGATCAAAGCTGAGTTTATTTATGACAAATCATTCATTATATATTACAATAATTACAAACTCTTTTATTACACCTTATTGCCATATTTTTGTTCTTGATACACAGATGATCAAGAACACAGATTTAGGCAGTAACAAAAAAAAGATACAAACTTTGTGTTTCATTTCTGTGGCATAGAAAAGGCTATCATCAAAAGAGTAAAGTTACTAACAAACATACAAGGGGATTCCCCTTACACATTTTTTCCCAGGAACTTATGTCATCTAATGTATAGTAAATACATATACATAAATATATATTTACACATCTCTTGCAAACACACATTTACACAATCATTGAAAATCTGACATCTCTCCCCCAGCAGACAGCTCCCAGACATTTCTCCCAGCTCCCAGAACATTTAATAGGAAAAAAAAAAAAAACAAGTCTATAGTCCATGGTTTTAAATTAGTCACCCTATTTCTGAGCCAGCTGTTATCTTCTCCCTACACAGGGCTGCTGGTGTAACAAAAGGATATTGCAGTTTGTGACAAACAGCATCTAACCTACCTTCACCACAGGAAAGGTCTTCTAGGGATACTGTCCCCTTGTACCTAGTCTGAGTCACTGCTGCTGCTTGAGGAGTCTGTTGACATAACTTCTACATCATCTTCATTCTCTTTATTGTGTCCTGGAGGCTCCAGCATGAAGTCATTACTATGATTAGGAGGTAGCATGTTCATTGACATATCACTTGACTGCCAAGGATACTGAGGAGCAAGCACATCTGGAAAAAAAGAGGCACAATCAAGAAAACTTTCTGTTTTGTATATTGACAAATTCAACAAGACAGCTCAACCAGAACTTCAATTTCAAATCAAAACAAATCTTGAAATCTTTTCTAAATTTTGGACAGATGAAACCCTCCAGTAAGAGCTGGAAAACATCTCATGATGGAGCAATTCTATAATAGTAAAGGTCTGCTCTGCCAGAGAGGCCCATTTATGTAGGTAGCTCTTGATAACTCATATACTTAATACAGAGCTTTTCATCTTCAAAGCACAGTTTGAACTGATTTAGCAGTCACAACTACTGGGAGTAATGAAAATTATCATGGTCTGTCAATATGCAAAAATAGATTAAAATATTAGATTAAAAAAACAATTCAGGCAGACCATAAAAATTCAGAGAAAAAGGCTTTATCCAAATATGCCTGAAAAGCCAGATCTGAACGAGCTCAGAATGGAAGCTGGTGTTTTACATTGTGTGGCCATGCTTCAATGCTAGAACCAGTCTGCTATTAAACCAGGCTGAATGTGTGTGCTAAGCAGCCTCAAAGTTTGGAGGCTACCAAGCAGTCCAGAAACTGGTTTGCACATTCACTAAGGACTGAGTAACTGGACATCTCTGCAGGAGTCTCCAAAAGGACTAGATCCCATAATTAGCATTCTCAGGACATGCCTCCATGCACCAGCAGATTCAGCATCCCTACACAAAATGCTCAGGCTGCTTCAACCATCTTGTAAATCAATGTTTCCCTCTTACCTTGAAAGTCTAGTTATGTTCGTGTTTAACCTGACAGAGGAGCCCAAGACTCAATTAAGAATTTTACTGGAGGAGTTTAAATCCCACATTTTCCAGCTTCTCAAGGAAAATTCCTAAAATTCCTGAGAATTCCTTTCAGTTCTTATAGATACAGCACTCAAAACTAAATGGATCAAGTCTGCATCCTCTAAGGCAAAGGAGGCAGCCAGAACAGGCTCTACCAAAACATACACAAATAAATGCTCAAACTCCATTAGGAAGTCACAACCTTAACATCTCCTCTGACCATATTTCAAAAGAACAGAAAAGATACATGGGCCAATCCTCAGCATTTCCCTGGTGGGTTGCTATGGACAGATGTCAGGGTCCTACTCCCATTCTGCTCACTGACCCATTTTATCTGAGGCCAGAGGTTTACAAAGTGCAGAATTTCAAGTCACTTCCTAAGAGGTGACAACAGGGTTAGACAGATGATCAGAAACGCAAAATCCAAATTTACTATTTCTCCAATGGAGTCGCAGAAGGGGTTTTCTTAACAAATTCAGCATGATTTTGGAAAACAAGCTTTCCATAATGCCTGATAGTGGCTTAACAGACATGTAAGAAATGTTACAGATCCCTATGAAGCCAAACTAAGACTTTTTCCACCATTTAGTCTAACCATGGTAGACCAATGCTGCACAGGTACAGAGCAACTGAACTCTTGATTCAATTACTGTAATTTACTGCTAAATTCAATTTTTGCATGAAGGAATGAATCCCACTGAAATCAATGGAAGTGCCCATTTCACAAAGTAATTAAGGGATTAAAGCTTGATTCCTACTATCAATGTACTACCTCAGCAGTTGTTCCCTGCTATGTCCTTTAAATCCAGAACTTCTAAGCATAGACTCAAAAAAAGGTAGGGGATGACAATAAACCACCTTTCTTCCAAATACAGCTTTCGCAATTCCACGCTTTGTCATCACCACTAAGCAAAAGCTGCTCTGAAAGTGCTTCTTTCTAATATGACTGGAAATCATTTATCTAAAATATATGAAGGTAACTGAGTTTTGTTTATATTGACTTAGCTGTAGTGCCTACAGTTTAGCATGAAATAAAAAAAATATGCAATGTCTAATTATTTTTCTTTACTAGGTCTTCACTGCTAGGGAACAACATTAACCACAATTTTCATTGCTTTACCTCTGATTTGCCTTTGCTAAGGGAAATGTGTAACTGCCGTGAATCTACAAGAAATAAAGAAAAACGAAACAAAACGAAACAGAACAAAACTGAGTTTCACTTACCTGGCAGTCTGCCTGCTGCAAGTGCATCTCCTGGTAAGTGTCCATTGACTCCATTGGTGGATGGGTTGTTCATCTGACCCAAGAGACCACTTCTCATTTCCAGATCTGTAGGATATGGCCTACGTGGGTCCCCTTTAAGGAAAAAAAAAAAAAAAAGAATGCTTTGAAATATTTCAAAATTGTCTTGCAGACATTAGCTTTAGCTTCAGAGCCTGGTTTAATGACTAAAAAACCCCATACTCTGGTTGCTTGGATGAGCAATGAGCATCACACCTGTTTTATTAAAATCCAAGTCTGTCTTTTACTTAAGACTTTCTTTGTACATTTAAACTTTGCAGAAAAAGCATATTCAAAACTCCCAAACAACCCAAAGCAAATCAAACAAAAAAACCCCATCCTGTTTAAAAGATATCTTTGCTCACCCTGCTACTTCACAGCTAAACAGCAAGGACAGGAATTGGATCAAACACATTTTCATTTTGGACAAAGAGGGTAGTACCCAAAATTTAAACATGTCATAATAAAAGTTCTGCTTCCAGCTCCGCTGTTTACTAACATTCTCTGAAACAATATTGTAAGGGGCAAGAGGGAACACAACCAAACACACAGAAACACCTTTAGCATACTTGGCTTTGACTTATAATCAGGGTAAACATTCAGGGGAAAAAGGCAAACAAAGGAGAACAGAGGAGGCCAGTCTGTTTAAGAAAGCAGACAGTCTCATAACCTTTTGGAGATGTATGTGAAGTCCACAGGATTTTGGATATCCATTCTTGTTGAAATATTAGATATAACAGCCAAAACCAATGTTATTCTAATAAACCCTGCTCATTATCACTGTATAAAAACATTTTAAGACCAGATATTACCCATGATTTATTATAAAAAAAATCTACTGTCATAAACACAATAGTTACCTGGTACCCATGTCAGAGGGGCACAAACAGCATTGCTAGCACTGATCCTATGGGCATATTTAATTATTTCTTCAGAGGAAATGGCACCTGGAAGAACAGAAAAAAATGTTGCTGCATTCTCAAGAGATTGAATCATTTACTTATTTCAGAATATTGGCCACCAATATCTAAAAGACTGGGAATGTGATTTTGCTAAACATTAAGAGCCTGGTTCAAATGCAATGACTGTTTAGAAGATTCTCAGACTACACAGAGATGAGCTTTGCAGTGAACTGATTTTACACACACAAGTGCAGAACACCTTCAATATCAATGGTTCTCCAACCTCGTTGAAAAACACAAGCAATCTCTTAAGTGTACCTGACAAGCTCAAAAAAACTTTCTAAAACTTCAGCTCCTGCTTTATTATAGAATTTTCTGTAGCAAAGAAGTCTTTTTTTTTGTTCATTTAGTAATTATAGACTGTACCCAGAAGAGTCCTTCCAAATATGTGCTTGTACTAGATTAATAGAAACTTATATTAATTTCCTTGATTTTCTAGAGGAAAGAGGCATAACAAAATGATAAGACACCATAAAAAAAACCAAAAACCAACAAAACA
>WBNO01001426.1:328-13527 GCA_013400575.1 Peucedramus taeniatus
AGACAGTCTGCAGTCACAATGTTCAATGACATCTTGGTTTTCTGTAAAATGTAAAAAATAGGCTAATCTTTCATTCTCTATACAAAATGGTTCACAATTTTCTCTACCAGGAATATCTCATATGAATTCTGGAGCCCTAATTCCTCCACTAAATCATCGAAAGAGTTTTTTAAAGTCTGATCTTCCAAGTTGTATGCAAAAGAAAGCATGCTCATCAGATGTAATTACGAGGAGAAAGCTGGATTTCTTTGCTGTATCAAAGGACTATGAAGATTTTGCTCATCTAGAAGTTAAAAATTCTCTCCATGTTCAAAGACAGCCTTTCAGAATGCATGATAGCTCTGATCATTCTTCCAAAGACTCTGAAAAAGAGAATTTCTTTGCAGCTTTCAGTGACTGTGCATCTCAGGAGAGCTCTAAGAGTTTTCTAGATGAATTTAGAGACAAAACATTTAAAAGCCCAGAAATTCAGATTGACCAGCCCCTGTGGAATGACTCTTCATCCACAGACCCACGTAATTCGTTTGCTCATGATGGTTTTCTCTCTGATTTCTTTGGTGATATGGATGAGCTTCAAAATCTGAATTTTAACCAAATAGGTGAAGCATCTAAAGGAAAGAGAAAAGAAAGGCCTCCATTCTTATGGACAAAAGAAAAAATTAAAACAGGTAGGTCCAAAGTAAGCTGAAGATTTTGCTGACATCCTTTTTGTTACTCAACTACAAAGTTGTAAGGAGTATCTGTAAGACTGTATTTTATCTTTTATTTAAATAGTTGTTAAATCAAATTCAACCCAACAATTGCATGCTCCCTTTGCTAAAACTTACTTGTATATTTATCTCTTCTGTGATAAAAGGTTCCTTGCAGGTTTGGTTTTGAGTATAAAGATATCTTGAGGTATTAAAAAAAAAAAAAAGCCAAACACAATTAACTAGAATTAACAATTAACAGTGTTACTGCCATTATTTTCCCCTGGTAAATATTGAAAAGTGTAGTTCTTCAATAGTATAAGATTCAGCTTCTTTTCTCCTTGACAGTGCCTAAAATATAGATAATGAACATGCCAGAATTAATTTTAAAGTATGAGGAATATTATTTTGTAAACATAGATTTAGACAAAATATTGTATTTTTCTCCATAGGACAAAAAGGAGTTTCAGCAAATCCTGAGTGAAATTCAGATTCTACTAGTGGCTTTGTTTTGCTGTTGGCTCTAATGGAGTAAAAATGGCATTCTGAAAATTTTTTGTTTCATATATTTACTTATTCTTGGAATATTTTTTAGCTAGTACCTCCAAGGGTAAACTCTCCACCTGAAATTGCAAAGCTCTTATTTTCAAGAGATGGTATGATGTGTACTTCAAAACTTTGTTTACCCTGAAATGTGTACAGTCCTTATACAATATATTAGGCTTCTCTTTTTTTGGAGTTTTCTTATGCCTGGTTTACTCCATCAAATACAGTAAGCTTGAAACCTTTTTTAATAAGCCATAATATGTATCCATGGAGTGTTGCAACTAAGTCCCTGTCAGACTATGTATTGCTGGATCATTTATTGTAGTATTTTTTTTTAATTCTTCTATTTCCCTGCAGATGAGATGCCACATTTTTTTTAAAAAATCCAAGTTTGTTTGTTTAAAAAAAATGCCTAACACCTAATACAGATGACTTCATTTATGATTTGTCTGTTACTGGCTGTCATTAAATCTATTGGTGGTACAAGGTCAGCACAGCATTAAACTGCTTTCACTAATCAGATCAGACTCGTTCATGAAAACCTAAGTAACTAATTTAAATCACTCTTCCATTGATTGCTTAGGGTAATTATGGAGTTAAAGATAGAAAAAGTTAAGTGGATATAGTGAACTTATTTTAATTTTTAGCCTGTGTAAATTTAAATGTTCATACAGGAACTCTGAACAGACCTTTTGCTTCTCTGGAACTAAAATTGAGACCTGCAGTATTGCTGAGTAGGTAACAAATATTCCAGTAACCTGTAACTGGCACAGATAGCATAAAATTCTACAATATATTTCAGTAGAGATCAGGGCAGATTCTCCTGGTACCACATTTTACAGTGTTTTGAAAACACTGCCATGTCCAACTGATAAGCTTTCTGTATTATTCTTGCCCAGTAGGACAAAAGTATACATGAATGTCAACCAAATCAAATAAAGGAAAAGTGATTTTTGGTTTGAATTTTGGAATAATAGGCTTATTCTACTTTATAATTCACTAACCAGGGGAAAAATAAGTATACAAAGTAGTTTTGCATGCTAATGCAAACCCAGCCCTCCTCCCAAAACAAACCAAACTAAACAACCAAACAAAACAAAAAACAAAACAAACCAACCAATAAAAAAAGCCCCTGTAAGTTCATCTTAATACAGCAAAAGCCTCTGAGAGCAAAAATTTAAGAAACATGTTGACAGTCAAGTTAGAAAGACGCACTGGGAGCAAACCCCAAGGATTTCTTCAGGTGTCAGATCAAGCTCTCATTAAACAACAGATAATTCATGACGCCATGCCGAGCCAGTATTTCCACTGATCAAATCCTTAGGTCAGTTTTAGCATTTTCTGACAATACGTTTTGTAAAGGCTAAATACAATTTCCTTACAGTAACTTGTTTTGAATAAGCAACTTCTCAAATACATTATTGTAAAAGCACTTGAATCTTAAGAATGTAAGTAGCTTTTTAAAACAGCTTAGAAAAATTGCTATGTCTGGTTTAAAAGAACTAAATTTTAACAATTATAGAATAGATCTAAGTGTAGTATTAATTAAATAGAAATAAACATTAAATATTTTTTGAAATATTGTGGTTAAGTGTAGGTTGATTTATTTATTTTGCATAAGGTCCCGTATTCCTGTTGCAGGACAATATGCATAAAATGGGTCAGTAGCAGTAAGAAGTAGTAAATATTAATTTGTACACATTTTATTTTATGACAGCTGATACTTTTCTTAAGGAGTACACCAAAGTCTGCTACTGCTGCTGAGAAGCACATAGTTAAGTCTGCATACATGTGGTATTTATAATTTATCATAGTTTTTCTTCTTTTTCAGATTCAGGATTTCCAGAAGTACAGGAGTTCAAAAAAAGGCGATTGACATATGAAAGAGTCCCTGGAAGAAGAGATGGACAAACACGTCTTAAATTCTTCTGAACAGAATGATCATTTGCATATAACTCTTTTTTTTTCATTCTTGAACTCTTTAAAAGGAAATAAATAAATTATTGTTGTTAGTTTTTAGAAAGTAATTAGGATTTAGAAATTCTTACTAGCTCAGGATTCTTCTGTATGTTTTTAAAATGTTGCTAAACCAACTAGCTTCTTGAAGCTGGATAATTACGGCTTCTCTGTTGTCATGGGTGATGTAGAGGTACTTTATCACTCTTTATATTAAATTTTAAAAAAGGAATGGAAAAAGAAACAGATGCCGAGGCTCACTCTGGGTTTTCAAGGCACCTATGTTTGCTCCCTGAGCCTGCTGCTCTTCTAATGTAAGGATGGGCTACATCTGCCAGAATCTCAAGGCTTCTCAAAGTCTTAGAGATTTCTTACAGTTACAGCTGTGACTTTTTATAGCTGTCTCTTGGGCTCCGTTCCACTTCCCTTCTTCTGACAGTTCCTTCAGGAATGATAAGTTCCTGAGCTCCTTTTAATCATAATCAGTCTAGGAGAAAGCTCTTTGCTTTATGGACAACATGCTAAGACTGTATTGAAATTTAGCATTATCATAGATTTGATTCAGGGGACTAAGCTGTAACCCTCACCCTTTGCATAACCTGCTGGAGGCCATTTCTTGGCATCCATGTTTTTCAGCCTTCTGCATGGCATTGGCAAGTAGGGGGATGAAAGTTATCTGGGAGGCAGATCCAGATATTATAGAGTACAACTAGAAGGGATGAAAGATTGAACTAAAAAAAAAATCTCAGTTGTAATCTAAAGAACAGGATAGAATAGTACCCGAACCCTCACTTTCCATCAAAAGGTTTGGCAACAAAACTGGAAATATGTGTGGAAGCAATGGTAGACAGTTACTCCATTCTACCACAGGAATGCATAAACGGTTTGCACCAGCATGCCAGCCTGCTCCAGAATGTCTTCCTCTGTTCAGTGGCCATCAGCTGAGATGATTCAGATTTCGAACTCACTAATCTTCTTAAGTTTGATGTAGTAACAGAAAGGTGGGGGGGCAGGGAAGTAAACAAAGAAAAACGACCAAGTTTAAGGTTTATGCTTGCACTTAAATACTTACTTGACATAAAGCCCTCACGTCACGTATTCACTGTTAGAGTAAATGAAACCAGCACTTAAAGAAGGATTTGGTCTCTCCAAGAAAACAGTGCTGGTTTTTGACTGAATTCTTAGAAGCTATGACTGCACTAACTGCAATTTTAGTTCACAGTGATATACTTGAATTATTTGTACACTGATTGTTTGCAACATTTGAAAAAATACCTTTCACAAGTGCTAACATAAAAAAAGATTTCTAGTAAAATTGCAAACAAGCCACTGTTTTCTAGAATAAGAGAAAAACTGAAATAAAAGTTGCAATTTGCTTACTATCCATGGCCCACTTTTGTGGTCAGCTGACCTAACCATTCTAGTTCTTTTGCATCATGGGTTATGGTGTTCAGAACTACCTCCCAAAAAAACAGGAATCTGGTTTTTTAAATTACAGCTCTACAAAATCTCAGTCACAGATGACCACAGTTAGAGAAAATTATAGCTGCCAGTGCCAAGCTATGTATTTATGTTCTCCTCTTCCACAGGCAAAGGCTGACACCAGAACTTCCTCATTAACAGTTGTGAGAACATAGCTAGATAATCTGTAGGTAACTTTGAAAACAAAGGTATGTTGCATATATTAAATAAAAAAATTCAAGTGCTGTCTGTGTTAAGTTTCCATTAGGTAGAAAAATGTCAGTGTATAGTTAAATTACTGGTAATGTAGTGGAAAATAAGGGAAAGGGCTTGCAATGACTATTGGGTTTTGCTGTATTTGTTTATGACAAATCTGAATCTCATAGATATGGACACATTGACAAATTTATAAAATGTTATAAAATATTACATTCTTCCTCCTCCTTTTTTCTGTTTAATGCTGAGTAAAATTACTGCTGAACTACAATGATGCCCTTCCCCACTCCCCCCTACCCCACCCCCCCCCTGCCAAATTACCTATTACTATGAATTAAGAAGCAACTAATTCTTAGACAAAAAGGCACAGTACAAAAATCTAATCTCCAGTCTTACATAAGCAGGTAGGGACACTCCATTCCTGGAACAAGTTTATAAACATTTTAGTGACCAGGCAGGAGGCAGCTGTGGATGGAGAAGAGATGACAGTGAGAAAAGTAGGCTTGTGGCTCATGTGAGGCTCTGAGCATACAAATGTGTGCACTCACTCAATCTTCTTTACTGTGGGCATCCTGTAGGACCTGCTGCCATCAGAAGGTACTGAAGGCTTCTGCACAGCAGATAGCCCTCTTGGACAGTGTTTGGTAAAGGAAGCTAAGATGCTGCACACAGTTGCCTGCCTCACTGCAGATCTCACCTGTCGGAGCAGAAGTAGCAAAATGTGATGCTTGCCCTGGTCTAAGCCATGGCTGGGTTCAGTTCAGCAGTTGTGCAAACCCAGGTACAGCTGCAACTGTAGAAAGGACATTGCCCCGTAGACTGGGTAGGTAAGGGACAACATGTGCTCCTGCCTACAGAAGCAGTCAGCTGCCCAAGGCTCGTTTGTCAGGTTCTTTGGTTATGCCATGGAAAGGAGACCTGCAAATGCTGAGCTGCTGAGATGCAGCCACTTCACCCAGCCAGCACAAAATAACCAGCAGTGGCACACTTCACCAAACTGATTGCCAGGAACCAAAGAGGAACCAAAGAGCCTCAATGCCAACCAGTCATGTTTGGAGCGTGTTCTGACACTCAACTTCTCTCACAAACGTGCCTTGGGAGGGTGAAGGTAGCACTGCTGTCACTCCTCTCCCTGCTTCCACCCAGCAGCTTGGATACGCGCTGCCCTGAGAGCAAAGAGGTGCAGCAACCAAACTCCTCTGAAGAGACTGGAATTCATGCCTGAATAAACACCATGCTCAGAGGGACATTGGAGTGGAGTGTTCCCAATCCATCTCACAACTCCTGCACAGATCTTCCTAGTCCTTGTTGGTGCAAGACAGTGATGCAGCCAGGTATTGCAGCATGCTCACAGTGCTATTCCAGCTGTGTTGACCTGGTGTTCCAGCTGCAAGAGACCAGATGGAGTTGGGCAGGGCAGCCAAGAGATGGCAGTGGTTGACTGGCTGTCTAGCAGTGGTGGCTCTCTGCTGCACACTGTGATTTGGCCAGTCCTTATGCCAGCTCAGCAGCCACTTCAAAACCCAAGCTCCAAGTGACATTGCTGAGCCTGAAAGTGTACACAGCAGGGAGTACTCACTTCTGGGGAGAGAAACAGGTGCAGAGGTGTGGGGATGAGGGGAGGTTTTTTCGCAAGAGGTAAAAGAAATACGAAGGGCTTGCCTGGGAGGAAGTACGCAGCAGCCAAATGCTGGCTGTCCAAAGGCTTTTGATATATTCACTCATCAGTATTTTTGACATTCTGGCCTCAAACCAAGCCTCTGATGGCCTCTGTGCAACAGTAACGTGGTTTTGTCTAGACTTCTGTACCTGTGTCCAGTACTAACAGAAAAACTGCCATACTTAAATAGCCTACAGTGAAAGGAAGTCAGAGTGAAGAGAAGCTCTGAAGGAAGGACGTTCTCTACTGTATCTAAAGGCACAATACATACAGGCAGTATTACAGCTCTCATGTTGGTGTCTTTCTGCAGGACAGCAACATGAAAATATTTGACAAAGACTGAACTGCCTGGAGAATACTTGCCCCATTTCAGTTAACGTTCATGAACATTAAGTTCTCAGACTGCAGAGTTCTTCCTTACGGCTTCAAAATGTGTAAGTGAGCCTCATAACATTGTTAGTATTTACAACTATGGTCAACAGATATGAATGGGATTTTTCTACTAAAAAGATACAGTTTCTAAAAATCCAACAGCAATCATCACTTCCCAAAAAAGCAAAAAGCTTGAGGCCGTCCCTCCCACTGCAAAATCCACATATCCTCTTCTTCACAGTATCTGCTCTTTGTTACAATTACACAATGAGTTCAAAGCCGAGAGGGATAGGAATTTTATTTCCAAACTTCTAAAAGATTAATACAAACAATAGGAAGTACACAAAATCAAAAACCTATAAAAAAAGTTGCTCTTGTAAAAGTGTTCTATCAAAAAAGTGAAGGCAAATGACCAAACACATTTTAGTAAATTCTGTGTTTTGCAAACTGTGACAACAGTGCATGCAATTATCTTTGGGTGTTCACAGATTCTTAGTGTCTGTTTGGTAACATTTTAAATATGTCAAGAAAATTCCACCACAGCAGTACTGTTACAAATACAAAGTAGAAGAAAGCTTACAGATAAGAAGTATTGCAAGAAACATGCTTTAGGGATCACGCCTCTGCTACATATTGTGTTCAGCAGTTACTAAAATGTGTCATTTATGCACTGAGATGCACTTGAAAAAAACCTAAAGTTGGTTCCAGGTCTTGCTAATGGAAGCAAAATGTCCCCTGAGGACATTACTTCAGCTCTAACGGCATTTAGCTTTATACTTTAATTATTCACTTTTGGGTTGTTTTATTTTGGAAAAAAATAATCCCCATGAGTAGTTTTTGCTATTATTCCGGTGTTACGGTTTATCAAGATCAGAGTAAGTAATCTGATTAAAAATTCATTTGTTTTTCATTTCTAAAATGTAAACTTCTCAAGTAATATTTGTATAGTTAGCCTAGTGTAGTAAAAGTGGTGATGATTATGAAAAGAGTAAGAGTTATATTAAAAAACTTCAAGAACATTACTAAAATATAGTGGAATACAGATTCACAAGAACACACAGACAGATATCTAGGATGCTGTTTAAGCTACATAAAAGACAGAGACTTTTCTTGTGAAGGAAAGGCAGTTGTTATTCATGTCATGCTTGAAGGCAATTCTCCAATGACCTTCCCTACAAAAAGAAAAAAAAAAGCTTATTAAATGCCATCTTCTTAAGCTGATAGATGTAATTTCTCTTAAAAATTACAACAGAAAAGCTCCTTTGCACTGGGAAAAACCAAATACTGACTTTCCTTTGCTGGATGTTGCTATCCTCACAATATCATAAAATTTTTAACTGGCTTTTTTACTTCGCTCTTAATGTGTTATGATCCTAAGGTAACACACTAAATATTTGATCTATCAGTAAAAACTACCAAATGACATATTGGGATGAGCTATGCATTTTTAAAAGTATCATAAATTAATCATCAAGTTCTTCATAGAAAATATTTTGTAATGTATCTGTGTGATGTGATCACCTCACAATATCTAGACACACACACACACATAGACCCCCAAAAACCCAAAAAGTAAAAAGTCTGCTTAAATAACAGAAGAACATATGCAATGGTCATAAAAAATTTTATCTTATTAGCATGAAGAATTACAGGTAGCACCCAAATTAAGAAAATCTGCTTTTGCTTTACCCTCTCTAAATTTTTCCAGAAGAGCATCTCATGTTCAGTTGTTCCCTTTTTTCAGGTTCAATCCTGTTTTGTTAAACCTATGTAGCAACAATCAAAGCCATGCTATTGATGAGGCAAAAGCTCAAGTGCAAGGTCAGGAACAGCTGACAACAGCAAGGGGAAGATTTTATGAGAACTTTATGTTCTAGCTTAAACTCTGCCCTTAGAGAAAACATCCATTTTTTCTTAAATAGCACTCTCATCAAAAGAACAGACTTCAGTGTTTCTTCCCCTCTCTGTAGATTTTTCAGCTCTTTAGCAGGAACTATTTTTATTTTTTCTTTTAAGAAGGAGTAACCCCTTCTGAATATCCTACTTCCACATTTGTGTGTCAAGCAAAAGAAGTAGATTTTCTAAGTTATGGTGTGGTTCTGCCCAAGACTACCAGCATGCATGGCCTTTCTTTCTCCTGCTGCAATCACTGAAAACCTTTGTGACAAATGGGAGAGGCCAGACTGGGAATCATGAAACTGGATCCCAGAGGTTTGCAAACATTGGAGAGCCACCCACCCACCTACTCTGCAGGTGTTGCAGGGGTACAGGCAATGCAGAGCACTATGGCAGAGTTCAGGGAGTAGCTCATCCTTTAGATCTATGCTGAAAAAGGTTACGAAGGATGTGACTACAGATTGCCTCAGCTCCTCTCTGTTTCCACTGTTTTTGGTGCTGTACCAACAGTAAGAACAGGAAAAGCCTAAGGACAGACACAGCAAAAAACTGTAATACGACATTAAAGACCTAAATGTATTTTAACACGACTCTTACTTCAGCTGTGAGCTAGTCATCAGAACATATAAAATTGCCACAGCTTTGTCTTACTTCTCCAAGCTGGCATGTGACTGTCTACTGTCCGGCTATGTCAAACACAGCTGTGTGTCTTAGACAATTTTAATTATTTTGGATGCTGCTAATTACCTTATTGCTGCACAAACACAAAACCACAATTGTCCCAACAAAAAAACAACTCATAAAGAAAACAGCTCTCTAGAAAGAGCTGTAGAAAAGAGACATGATTCAACTGCCACAACTAAAAAACCCAGAAAACCATTTGCAGAGAAATGATGAACACTCCAGCAAGAACTCAACACTTAAACAACTATCACCATGTGTCTTGGTCTCTCCAAGGGCTTGACTTTCAAATTAGAGTGGTTGTCACGGCATCTGGGACTTTATTACCTGATTTCAGAGCAGAGCACAGGATCGGGGTTCACGGAAGGGATTGCTCCCTGCAGGAACCCCAACAAGCAAGGCATCTTTGCAGGCATTTTGCATACAGTACTGTTGGAGTTCTGCAGCTGCCTGAGAGACCTGAAAAGGAAAAAAAAATCCAGAGAGGAAACTAATTCATTCATAAGCATCTATTAAGCATTTCCTCTTGAAGAGCTATTGTCAAACAGAGCTGGAGTGCAGCCAAGTCACCTCTCAGATTCTAAAACATGAAGTAAATCAGGACAGAGGCACCATTTACAAAGCTCTGATGAAGCACACATGAAATACTATGCCAGTGATAAGCCAGAAGAGTGTAGAGGACTGAGGTGCCAGTGTGATGCCATTTCTTCCCATTAAAATGCTCAGAGCCATGATGATTTTCCAATCTATTGTGGTGTTTGGAGGTTTATATTTGAACTCTTATATCCTCTGATAATTTATTTAAAGGAATTTCATTCCAAACTTCTAAGCAACAGAGTATAACAAGGAGTGAAAGCAAAAATATGAGGATGAAAAGCTTTTGAAGTCCAAATTGTCATCTTCCCCCAGCAGTGAAGTCAGAACTTCAGATCCACACTCTGGCCCCCTAAAAGGAGACTCTAGAGCTGCAAAACAAGCCCAAGATCCCAAAGGCAAAATTACCTCAGCACTGAACTCCTCTGCTCCCCTTGTGGATGGCAAGTCAGTCATTTTTGAAGGAAAATGAAGACAAATTTCCAGTTTTCCAGACACACATTAAGAACAGCTGCAGGGAACTGTCAAAATCCATGCTGTCTGATACATATTTTATAAAAGGAAATACTAAATATATTGATGGAACTATAAGTTGCCCTCTGACCTCACCTCTGCCTTTGTTACAGGACTCCTGAAATACTGGCTTTTCTTCCTACAAAACCCTGCAGTGTTGCCAAAACAATAAACAGAAGGACCATCCACACTTCCCAGCCTCCTGTCTAAAGGAACCACTCCAGAGCCCCAGTGGAATTTTGGTTCTGGGCCATCCCATCTAACAGGACCTGGAAACACATGGGAAGTCTGGCCTAGCACACACTTTTGTTTGCTATTTTGCTGCTCTCCTGTTCACCGTCTTCCGATTCTCTTCCAGAACGCTCATCCTAGTAACTGCCTGAAATTAGCCAGCAGTTGTCAGCACTTCAGGGAGTTGTTATGAGAAGCTTTTTTCCCTCAGCCTCCCAGGTTCTCTTGAGCAGAGTTCAAGGAGAAGCATCTGCAGCAAGGATTGCTGCTAAGTCAGCAGGCTTTGTCACTCCTTCCTTACCTGAGGAGAAACCCTTTCTGGAGGCTGCAGAGTTTCCTGCCCTGCCCAGTCCCTTGGATCCCCTGCAGCATCAGCACCCTAGCCTCAACCACAGCACCTGCCCCTTGTGGAGCCCGACTGCACACCACATAGCTATCAGGCAGAGATCCCACTAGCCAGCACTGGTCAGGCCAAGGCCATGTGGGGCTTTTTCCTTTGAGAGTTAGCAGCGCCTATAACATCTCCTTGCACTTCGCTGCCAAACCCTTCAGCACATACTGAGCTATATATATCCTGGTATATCCTCAAAAGATACAAACCAAAACTGCCTACTTTTAGTCCTACCTGTGCCCCATAACATTCTTCTTTTCTCCTGTTCACACAGAAAATTTCTGCAGTATTTCATCACACGATGAACATGCTCCCTTCAGCAGACTCCACATGCAAGATGTGTATGGGTACTTCTTCCTACTCAGTTTCCTCTTTCTGAAAATATTGTTCCTGTCTGCTTTTTTAGCCAACAGGGTAAACAAAATCACCATTGGAACTTGGCAGTATGGAATGTATTTTTAAAAATCCTTTCATAACCAGCTTCCGTCTGGAAACACATTGTCTATTCAAAGTAGCTGAAACAATGTTTTCTCCCATTTCAGTGCTTGCTAAAACTGAACCAAGTGTTTTTTATCAGCTGAATATATTTCACTTTTTTTTTTTTTTGTACTGTATGTATAGAAACCCAGATGACACCCAGATGACAAAATTTATATGACACATTTTTAATCATGTGTTATTTCAAAGCCATGAACAGGCTCCTAGAACAGCAGACCTGGAAAGAGACTGCTTTGTCTGTGCACTTTTCACTGTGCACAGTGCTGCAAGAAAGATGAGTCTGAGGTCCATCAAGGACAAGCCTCCCGGATTACGAGAGCAAACTCATAAAAAATATGCAGCCTTGAGAAGTCCAGCGCCAGAATATGTTACTGGCACAAAGTAACACCTGTAAACTACAAACTATGTATGTTATAGCCACTCCCCACCCACAAAAAAATAGTGGAGAGGAGTGTATGAGTATTTTGAGTTTATGACTCAAAATGAGCAGGAACAGAGATCCAGGCACCAACAATAACTGGTGGGCAACCGTTTCAGTGTTTGACAATACTCCTCTTGCCACAAGAGTCTATATTTCCACTCTGAAACATGCTGTTTCTCACATATTCCCACACCTTATTGTGGTGACAAGCACGGTCATTTTTAGTGAATCAAGCATCCGCTAATTCTGTTTTGCTAATAAAATGTAGTATCATTAATTAATTGATTAGAATGATATCCAGAAGCCAGAGCGGTTTCACCTTGCAAAGAGCACTTCAAATTTTCACCAGCCGAGGTCAGGAGTAGTGGGAACAAGTATTTTGAATTATTTTTAAATCAATTAGCTAAGTTCCTGCAGCTCAATGTGTTGGCACTATCGTCAGACTGAGGAAGCTAGTCTTTTGTGACTGGCCAGAGAAAAATGGCGAATGCAAGCAGAGAGACGAGAAAAGTGCAGGATATAAATTAATTTGACCTCCATCACTTCACAGACTGTGCTGGATTTTGTGCGTGGTGATGAACCCCCCCACATCTGCTGGAAACCAAGAGCTGTCTCGGTCAGGTCACCAAACCTGAGGAGCTGGCAGGACCGCCTCATCATGCTGCCTTTGTCTGGAAATGTGCAAGCAGGAGAAGATTCATGCATGCGTAGCAAATCGCCTGCCTTCCCCAAGTGTGCCAGCGGGTATCACCCCGCACCGCCTCCCCCTGCAGATCCTGCCAGCGCTCCGAAGCAGGGGGGAGTCGGGCTGGCTCCAATACGAGGATCTACTCCCGGTTATCTGTTTGCTGGTGCAGAACTAACGAGGAGCTGCTGTATTATTTATCACGGCTCCTTCCACCAGGGAACGGCGCTCACTCCAGCGCTCCCGTGCGGCCGGGGCTCGAAGCCCGCGGGGCACACGCACCCCTGGCCCCCTCCCTTCCCCGGGCGGGCGGCGCCGACCAGTGCGGAGGGAAAGGCAGGAGCGGCTCCTCTCTCCCGCCCCCCCGCCGGGGTCGCGGCACCCCGCGC
>WBNO01001426.1:13580-31533 GCA_013400575.1 Peucedramus taeniatus
GGCCGGGCCCGCTCCGCCCGCAGCCCCCGCGGACCGCCCCGGCTCTCGGCGGACCCCACTGCTCGCTGCCACCTGCTGCGCCTTACAGCGGCACTCGCTGCGGGCTGGAGTTGCTCTGGGGACCGGAAACCCGCTGGTTACAGCACAGCCGAAAAAAAATTAAAGGTGTAGAATAGGAGACAAAAAATAAAATGGGAAGGAGGGGAGAAGAAAAAAACAAAAAAGAGGGGGAAGTGGGAGGGGGAAAAAGGAGGAAGAATAAGAGGAAAAAGAGGAAAAACGGGGAAAATGAGAGAAAAAGGAAAAAAGGGGGGAAAGGCAGAAAAGAAGTGGGGGTGAAACAGGGAGAAGAGAGGGGAAAGAGAATTCACAGAGTCATAGAATAGTTTAGATTGGAAGGGACCTTAAATGTGGTCTAGTTCTAACCCCACCACTTTGGGCCAGGATGCCACCCTCTCCATCAGGTTGCTCAGAGCCCTATCAAATTTGGTCTTGAACGCTGACAAGGATAGAGTTCTAAACATGTCTTCTGCCCACAGGCAGCTGTTAGGTTCCTGCTGCCTGGCAGCTGCTGCCAATGTTGCTGCATCTCCCCACCCAGAGCTGTTCACCACCATTTCAGCAGTGACCTCTCACGTAAATAAGTCCTCTCACTTTTTGGCAGGGGTTCGCCAGCTATTAGTTTGCCAGCTATTAGTTTGTTTAAAAGTTTTTGGGATTAAGCTTTTAGCCTAAAATGGTTGCTTTCAACATAAGACAGGACAAACAGGCCCAGCCAGAATGGGTTTGTGGAGCAGAGCTCCTGCCTGACCAACCAAATGTCCTTCTATAGCAAGGTGACACAACTAGAGAATGAGGGGAAAGGCTGTGGATGCTGTCTACCTAGACTCCAGCAAAGCCTTTGACACCATCTCCCACAGCATTCTCCTGGAGAAATTGTCAGCTTATGGTGTTTATGAGTGAACTCTTTGCTGGGTAAGAACTGGCTGGAGGGTTGGGCCCAGAAAAGTTGTGGTGAATGGAGTTAAATCCAGCAGGCAACTGGTCGCTGGTGGTGTTCCCCGGGGGTCAGTATTTGGGCCAGCCCTGTTTGATGTCTTCATCACCTACCTGGATGAGAGGATAAAGTCCACACCCAGCGAGTTCAGAGATGACACCAAGTCAGATGGAAGGCTCTTCAGATGGATTGGGACAGCCTGGATTGGTGGACTGAGGCCAATTGTGTGAGGTTCCACAGACTTAGTGCTGAGGGCTGCCTTTGGGTCACAACACTCCAGGCAGTGCTACATGCTGGAACAGAGTGGCTGGAAAAAGGCAGAAAAGGATGTGGGGGTGCTGGTCAAGAGCATCTGAACATGGCCCAGCATGTGCCCAGGTGGCCAAGAAGGACAATGACATCCTGGTCTATATCAGCAATAGTGTAGCAGCAGGACCAGGGCTGTGATTGTCCCTCTGTACTTGGCAATGGTGAGGCCACACCTCATGTCATGTGCCCAGTTCTGGGCTCCTCATAACAAGAAAAACATTGAGGTGCTTGTACTGCCAAATTTTTGGAACTCAGACATTTTAGGAGCACAGACAAACATTTAGGTCCAGAAAAGAGATATTGCTTAATGTACAGAGGGTGCAAGGTGGAAGTTTTCCTTCAAATCAAGCACACCAAGGAGTAAAAATCAATAGAATTTATGCACAAAATTTTACGAAACATGCATATCCAATATGTAGTTACCACCCACCTCATGCATAGTCATTAATTTGCACAGCCTTATGAGGTGTCACCATGCCTGCATGGGCCTCTTTTGGGGTCTCTAGTGGTTGCTCTTGGTCATTTGGGGAGGTGTCCTCTATGAAGTTTCAAGCAAGGTTCAGCTCAGGTCCAGCAGAACGATGGTCTTAATGGTCTTTTCCAACTTTAATGATTCTATAATTCTGTAGGGACAACCAGGTATGCACATGCTTGTGCCTCAGTCAGAGCCTCAGGATGGTCATGGAAAAGACACACTGAATCTTCTCCAAGATCCTAATACTTTGCAACTCTTTTCCCCATAATCATCTCACCACTACCCAGTGCCAGCAATACTTGTTCATGTAGACATTTCTCTCTCAAGTCAATTCAATGTATAGTGGCTATGCTAGGCCTACTATTGTAACTCTGCAGTCTCTGAAAATTTATGCCCACAAGACAGACATCATTTAGAGCTACCATGAGAGTCTAAAAGTGCCTATTAGCCTCTGCTGATGAGGTGTCACTGCAATGCTGACAGATTTCTAAAGACATCTGAGTTTTTTCTATCCGTTGTCACAGGAATGTGACCGCAGTGTTTGTGCCCAGCAAATTTTTGCTGCATTATATGAATTTATGTCTGCATCTGATTATTTTCAAAGGGGTGACATGTCCAGAGAAGAGGGAACTCCAAAATGAACCAGTAAAATGGCTCATTTCCAGGAGGTTGTATGATAAATCTGACTTCTCCAGCCACTTGGTACCAGGCCAGAAGTGTTACAGAGAGAAAACTCCATTGCCACTGAAAGATACAGCTCTGTCCTCTGCCAGGACTGTACCTCCATTGCATTGATTTCCACTATACTATCAGGTCATGAAATTAATCTTGATTACAAGGAAGGTAGACATCAAGGGAAAACAGATCCATTTTTCGGCTTCATATTTGTATAACCCAAATATTTTGCTTGGAAAAGGACAGAGAAAAATGAGGCAGAAGGTCAAGAGCAGCAGAGCTATTAGCCCATGAAACTGCACACACAGATTTAGATCCTCTTGAATACAATTGCCTTGTACATTTCCAGATGTAACTGTCTTTTCTAATAATCAGCATCACTGTATTTGTGCTTAGCTTCATTCTCTGTTTCTACCACAGCAACTTATTCTTCCCTCTTCCACTCTTGCAGGAGACTGATTGTGTTTTGGAGGATGAAGCAGCAATATACCAAAGCTGTGGTCTCTCACTTCATACGCATATTTGCTGAAGTGTCCCTAAGATTACTTCATGAAAGCAAGCACAGCTTTTTCTGCATGCCCTCTTTAACAATTTTTTTAACTTTAATTGATAATTAGATGCAAAATTAATTGAGTTCATTGCTACTCTACATTCAACAGAGATTAAGGAACAATCTAGCAGCTCCTCTTCGATTTTACTACTGTGTACAGAGATTCAGCATAATAGTTCTGAATACACAATAATATTGTTCTGGCAACAGCTGGGATAGAGTTAATTTCTTCTCAGTAGCTGTTACAGTGTTGTGTTTTGGATTAGAATGGTGTTGACAACATACTGATGTTTTGGTTTTTGCTAAGTCCAGTTAAAAAAAAGTTAAAAAGTCCAAAGTCAAGGACTTTTTATTCCCTCCTTTCCTCATGCTCTCTCAAAGTGGGAGGGAGCATAGCAGGTGACTGTAACTGACCAAAGGAATATTCCACACCGTAGATTGTTCCTCTGAGGAGAAAAATACAGACATTATTAATCATTCACAGTAAAGAACTCCCAAAGCACAGAGGTGCCTGCAATGCTGAATACATACACCTGACTGGTGTCCTGGCCAGCAACATTGTCATATCATAGTCCCATCCTACAAAATACACCACAGAGAGCAAGTACTGCAAGTATCACTGGTACAATACAGACAAAATGTCACAAATATGAGAGCGAATAAGTCCACATTGTAACTAGCAACTGTTAAACTACTACAATGAACATTTATAACAATTTTCTTTTAACACACTTTGGTCAGACCTGCCCTTATATCAACCTTTTGGGTCCACGCTTAGGTGCCAAAAGGACTGTTGTGGTTTAAGGCCAGATGGAAATTAAGCACAAAGCAACCACTTGCTCAACTCCACCCCCTCTTCTCCACCTGCAACCCAGTGCAATGGGGAGAAGGATCAGAGTAAAATTCATATGTTGAGATAAGAACAGTTTGATAATTGAAAATACAGTAAAATACAATAATAATGGGAAATAATGATAATAAATAATAGTGTTAATAAAAAGGAAACAAGCAAGCGATCTACAATGCAATTACTCACCAGCTGCTGACTGATATCAGAATACTCCTTCCCAAACCCAGAGCAGCTGCCATTCCAGATAACTCTCCCCACTTTATATACCAGGCATGATGTTCTCTGGTGTGGAATATCCCTTCGGCCAGTTCAGGTCACTTGTCCTAGCTATGCTCCCTCTCAGTTTGTTTTTGGTTTTTTTTTTCTGTATCTTCTCACTGGCAGAGCAAGAGATAAGGAGTGGAAAAAAAGACCTTGACTTTGGATAAGCACAGTTTAGCAAAAAGCAAAACATTGCTGTGTTATCAACACCATTCTCGTTCTAAATCCAAAATACAGCACTATAACAGCTACTGAGAAGGAATTAACTCTACCCTAGCTGTTACCAGAACAACTGAATAGTTTGGAGTGGCAGGGTGTGTGGGATTTTATGATCAAGTACGTAGGGCAGTGGGGACCTTCATGATGTTTGCACCTTACCACTGAGCAAGTACAGAATCCAGTAGTAAACTACTTTTTTAAAGTGTGCTGTCACCCTGGCAGCCCAGAGAGGACCCAAATCACTGCAACATGTTGTGGCCTGGCCCAGGCTTACTGAGCCATGGTCAACACTGCTCAGTAGTCTCAGGGGGAAAAGAAGATCTCTGAATCTGACAATGAGATAAAAACAGGCCATGCAACTGCTCCAGCCACTGTGAGACACTGCAGCTGCTCCGACCCCAGTGGCAGGAACTGCCACTGAAACAACTGAAACAGAATCTACAGTTGCCAGTGTCAGTTACCCCTGTACAGAAGCAGAAGAAATGTACATGAAAGTCACCCTGTAAAAAACCTTTAGCAAAAACAGTCAAGGAGGACAGGAAGAATAAAAAAAGCAAAGAAGTAGCACTGTCGCAAGGGTGAATTACATCATCAAGGCTGTCACAGGAACTGGAAGAGGAGACAGAAGAGACAACCACAACTTGATCCCTTTCCCTGAATGAGCTGCAGGAGATATGAGAAGATTTCAGTCATTGTCCAGGTGACTGTATAATCACCTGGCTGCTCCAGTGCTGGGACAACAGAGCCAACAGTGGGGCACTAAGAGAGTAAGGAAAGCAGGAAGCTGGGGCCACTTGCTGAGAAACTGGACATTGACAAAGCAATGGGAAAAAAGACACAAGTCCTTTGTCTGTGGATGTGACTCTTATCAAATGTGAGGGCAAGGTGTCCCTATAAAGAAGATATTCCATGTAACTTAAGCAAATGGGCTGCAATAGAGAGAGGTATTAAATACCTGAGGGAATTAGCCATATGAGAAGTGATATGTTTTGACCTGGACAATGCAGAGATTGCCCCAGATCTGGATGATGTCTTATGTCCACAATTCATGGTGGAAATTTGTACAGAGTGCACCAACAGCACATGCCAACCCCTTGTCAACAATAGTTTGGAAAGGTGGTGCACAACCAACAGAGGGTGATTTTCCACATCCAGGAATACAAAGACAGTATTCCTCCTCCCATCACTGCAACTGTGGAAAAGCTATCAGATAAACTGGAAGATAAACTGACTCACAATTTTCAGCATTTCAGAGGGAATATGTCCTACTTCTCACCTACAGGGGCCCCTGTTTCTACAACTGACAGCAGGTGTCCTCTTGCTCAATAGAGAGGATATAAAAGGTACACACCACAGGTAAAACCCTGTGGTTTTACCAACAGGGAGGATATGAGGAAGTGGGATGAACAATCCACCTTGATCCTAGATGCACGGGTCTAGGAATTGAAAAGGAAAACAACCAGAGTGCATTTTTTTTTTTTTTTTCAGGGAGGTTGCTGCTCCAGTCTCCAGCAGACAGTGTTCCAGGAAGAATGGAAGGTCTGGTCATGCTACTGACCTTATGGAGAGAGGTTCTGGTCCATTTCTACAAGATGTTAGTGGGAAAACTTGAGATCAGTATTAGAGGGTCCCTGCCTCTAGCCAGATGGGAGAGAGGGATAACTGGGTTTACTGGACTGTGTGGATTCAGTGGCCTGGCACAGCAGCCCCACAGGATTACAAGGCTTTAGTAGACACTGGTGCACATTATACCCTAATGCCATCAGACTATGCAGAACCCACTTGTATTTCTGGAGTGACAGGGGGATCCAAACAACTGGCTCTATTGGAGGCTAAGATTAGTCCATCTGGGATTAGAGGCAAAAGCACCCTAGTGTGCCTGGACCAGAGGCTCCATGCATCCTTGGTATAGACTGTGCCAGGAGATGGTATCTCAGACATCCAACAGGGTACTGGTGGGCTTTTGGTATAACTTCTCCAGAGACAGAGGAAATTAAACAGTGGTCTACCTTGCCTGTCTCTTAGAGGACTCTCCTGTTGTGGGGCTGCTGAAGGCTGAAGCCAGCTGGTGCCAGTCACTACCACAGTGGTGCATGGGAGGTAATAAGGCTCCAACTGAGGACCTGTAACTCCTGCCCATGAGATGGTTTGCTGCCTGGAGAGCCAAGGAGTGATCAGCAGGACCTGCTTACCCCTTAGCAGCCCCGTATGGCAAGTGTGAAAGTCTAATGGAGATGGAGGCTAAGAGTAGATTATCATGGCCTGGGTGAATGCCACCTCTGAGTGCTGCCACACCCAACATTCTGGGGCTCCAACACGAACACAAGTCAAAGGCAGCCAAGTGGTGCCACCACTGACATTGCTGACATGCTTTTCTCAAACCCTCTGGCAGCAGAGGGCAGGCCACAGTTTGTTTTCACTTGGAGGGATGTCCAGTAGACCTGGAACTGACTGTGCCAGGGGTGGAAACACAGCTCCACCCTCTGCCATGGACTGATCCAGATTGCACTGGAACAGGGTAAAGCAGCATGCCTGGAATATATTGATGATATCTTTGCTTGAGGGAATACTGCAGGAGAGGTTTTTGAGAAAGGAAAGAAAATCCAAATCCTTCTAAAGTCCATTTTTTCCATAAAACAGGGTAAGGTAAAGGGACCTGTATAGGACACGCAATTTTTAGAAATAAAATGGCAATATGGACATCACCAGATCCCAATGGACATTATTAATATGATAACAGTGATGTGCCCACCAACTACTTAGAAATAAACACCAGCTCTTTTAGGCACTGTGGGTACTTTTGGAGAATGAACATTTCAAATTAGTCTGATTGCAAGCTCCCTCTAGCAAGTGACACAGAAGAAGAATGATTTTGAATGGGGCCCTGGGCAGCAACAAGCCTCTGAATAAATCAAAGAGGAGATAATTCATGGTGTATCCCTTGGGCCAGTCTGAATAGGGCAATATGTAAAAAATGTGCCTTATACTGCAGCTGAAGAGAATGGTTCTTCCTGGAGCCTCTGACAGAAAGCACCAGGTGAGGCTTGAGGCTGACCCCTAGGTATTTGAAACTGAGCATACAGAGGACCTGAGACCTATTATACTCCAACTAAAAAGGAGATACAAGGCAGCTCATGGTGTCCGAGCCACATTGGAGGTGATTGGTACTGAAGCACAGCTCCGCCTGGTACATTGGCTGTCTGTGATGGGCTAGATATTCAAAGGGGGGATCTCCTCTACACATCATGCAACCAATGCTACATGGAGTAAGTGAGTTACACAACAAGCTTGGATAGGAAACCTCATCATCCAGGAATCTTAGAAGTGATCACGGGCTGACCAGAAGGCAAAGATTTTGTAATGTCACCAGGAGAGGTAATATGTGCTGGAGAGGCTCCACTATGTAATACATTACCAGAAAGGAAGGAGCAATATGCCTTTTTTATTTGGGTCCTTGCTGTCTTTGTGGGAAAGCACCGGAGATGGAAGGTGGCTATATGGAGTCCCCCCCAACAAGTCACACAAACTGCTGAAGGAGGTGGTGAATCAAGTCAGTTGCAGAGTTGAAAGCCATCCAGCTGCTTAGACATCGCCGAATGAGAGAAATGGCCCATGCTTTATTCACAGATCAGTGTAAACCACCCTGTGGAGGTGGTTGCAGTAATAGAAGCAGAATAATTGGCAGTGTAGGGGTAAACTCATCTGAGCTGCTGCACTGTGGCAAGGTATTGCTGCCCAGATGGAGAGCCTGGTTGTGAAGGTACATCATGTACCCAAGTGTTGGACCACTGCAGAACATCAGAACAACCAGCAGGTGGATCAGGCTTCCAGGACTCAGGAGTCTCAGGGGGACCTGGACTGGCAACTCAAGGATAAATTATTTCTAGCTTGGTGAGCCCATGACACCTTGGGACACCAAGGACGAGATGCAACATAGAGGTGGAAGCAGCCACCGAATGGCTGGGGAGGTGCCCTGTGCCTCATGCCACTGCCTGGGCCTGGAGAAGCAAGTCCTGTGGCAACATGGCACCCCAGAAAGATCTGAATCAGACAATGAAACTCCCTTCCTAAACATCCTCATAGACATTTGGGCCAAAGAACATGGCATTGACTGGATGTATCATTCCCTATCGTGCACCAGCCTCTGGAAAGAACAAATCAGGTAATGGACTGTTAAAGACTACACTGAGAGCAATGGGTGGTGGGACATTCAAATGTTGGGATACACATTTAGCAAAGGCCACCTGGTTAGCTACCAGAGGATCTACCAACCAGGTTGGCCCTGCCCAAAGTTTCATGTGGTGTAGAAGGGGATAAACTTCCTGTAGAGCATACTAAAAACATGTTGGGGAAAACAGTCTGAGTTATTCCCACCCCAGGCAAAAGCAAACTTATCTGTGGGATTGCTTTTTCTCAAGGACCCAGATGCACTTGGTGGGTAGTGTTGGAGGATGGGGAAGTCCTGTGTGTGAATCAAGGCGATTTGATTTTAGGTGAAAATAGCCAGTGAATTAAACTGTATGATGTTCGTCACTATGCAACACTACTACCACTTCTGTGCGTAGAAGTGGTAATAACTGCTGCGTGTGTATCACCTCACGGCATCGATCCTAGTCACAACTGTTCTGGGGATCTGAGCCTGACTTCCCTCTGATCATTGCACTCACAAAAATGAACTTTGATAAAGCCGAACAAGTGCAGCAGTACTGGGATCAGAACTGGCTCAAATGTGCAGCGTGCAACAATCCAACACCTCATACCATCTTTCCTGCTTGAAATTTTCTTACCAAGGATAAAGGCAAAAGTCATGGATTAAATGAATTCAACAAACTTTTTTTTAAAATTGTGTGGATGTTTTATGAACACTAACAGTGTTCCGTTGACTAAGAGAATTATGTTTGTATATCTATCAAAACAGATAAATAAGGAAAGTGATGAGATATTGGGGAATGTGAAATTTGACATGGCGCAGATGATACGGAATAAGCAGTGAGTATTGTCCTGGTTACAGATAGGATAATTTCTTCTCAGTAGCTGTTACAGTGCTGTTTTGGATTTAGAATGAGAACGGTGTTGATAACACAGCAATATTTTGGTTTTTGCTAAGTCGTGTTTATCCGAAGTCAAGGACTTTTTTCCTCCTTGTCTCATTCTCTGCCAGTGAGAAGATTAAAAAAAAAAACAAAAAAAACCACCAAACTGGGAGGGAGCATAGCTGGGACAAATGACCTAAATTGACCAAACGGATATTCCATACCAGAGAACATCGTGCCTGGTATTTAAACTGGGGGTTTAACTAGAAGGCTGGTGGATCTGGGTGCAGGAAGGGGAGTCTGGCATCTGTCAGTGGCTGGTGAGCAATTGCATCATGCATCACATGTTTATTATTTCCATTATTATATTTTACTGTATTTTCAATTATTAAACTGTTCTGCTATTCAAGTAAAACTTGAATCTCAACATTCAAGTTTTACTTCGACTCTTGTCCCCATTCTACCAGGGTGGGGGGAAAAGAGAGGGGAGATGAACAAGCAGCTATGAGGTATTTCATCTCCAGCTGGGCAAAAAGCTACAAATACATGTTTTTGAATATGCTATTTTAAACAGAAAACTGAAATAACATTTCAAAAACATGCAAAATGTAGCAAGTTCAAAACCTGTGCTCCCAGAACCAATCTCCACAGAAGGCACCTAACAAGGCACCAATTTCAGCAGTTTCCTTCTAAGGAACTCACTTTTACAAGTGCGATGAGGAGAGACTGTGCTCCCATCTTTCCTTCCCCAGTAAAATCACTGAAGAGAAATAAGGTAGCAGAATCCCTTTTACCAGCAAATCACAGAAACTCTCTGACCTGGGCTGTTACAGAGCAAACCACAGACTGCTGTTATGCATTATTTATTCTAAGTACTCAGAGGTCTGATCAGAAGAGATAAATGTAATGAATACTTAAGATTTAGAATTTAAAACTAATTAAGTCTGCATATATAAACTTTTATTTACATAAGGCATCAAAATTGCCCTTTTTAACAAAAGGATCATTTTTCCCTTTAACCAATACTTTGGTGAAAGAAATGTCACATTTAATAAACTAATATTCACTTGTATACTTGTTCTGAACAAGCAGGTATAATCCAATATACAAGATGAAAAACCACAAAATATCCAAGCATACTGTTTCATTAATTACTCTGTAGAACAAAGAACTAAGGCTTGTTTGCATCACAATGATGATCAATCATGCATCATTTATTCCCACAAAGAATAAAATCCATTTCCAAGTGAAGCAGGAATAGCAGTAGTCTTGTATAATCCCCATATTGTTTACATGAAAAACAACCAATTTGGCATCTTAGAAATCAGATTGAAAAGTAGGGGAAAGAGGAAAACAGAAAATGGTTTTTGCTTCAGAATCCTTTATAAGCATTTTCAGTTTCCACTTGCAGAAATCCTTCAGTTTAAAGATGAAAACTGGGACTTGTCAAGTTTGAACTATAAACATTTTCAGAAAGACCAGAGTTATGGTTTCATTGATGATGAATATGAAGTATCTAGCAAAAATACATTGTTTGGAATAATGAATTCCACACTGATATCCCCAAATAAATGGCATATATACATTAGGCTGAACCTGTTTTAATAGGTCTGATTTATAAAAATGGTAAACCTGTATTATGCTTCTGCCTGATATAATAGTTCCTGAGTTTTAGATCACTGCTAAGCCACAGCAGACAAAACTCTGAATGATGTAATGAAAAGTTTTGCAAATCACTTTCAGCAATAGCACACATTTTGTTCAGCAACTTTCAATCATCAATAAAAGTCAGTCTTCCAGGTCCTTCATTTTTCATCCACCGCCGGTATCTCTTCCATCGGGGATCCATGGCCATCTTCTTCTTTAACTCCTCCTCTTGTTCTCGTTTATACACCTAGGAAAAGAGAGAGAAGTTTTTAATAAGGATGAAGAAATAGCTTTACTGAGCCTCAGGTGGGGTCTTAGTCTTTATATTTCAATCATTTGTCAGCTTATTGCTCTTACAAAAGACTGGACTGCAGAAGCAGACCCTGATCAACACGAAGTGTTGGAGCACCTGCAGCCCAAGAGCCTACTACTGCCCAGGATGTTTTGTGTTTTTGGTGAGAGCAGAACTACTTTCCTGTAAGCTCCAAAACAGTTTTTTTGCTAGATAAGTAGATACTCAACAAATTCAACAAAATACACTCTAAGCAACAGCTCATGTTCTGAAAAGCTAACCTTGCGAATCCTTTTCAGCACACATACTGTTCAATGCAGCTGTTCAGCTCCTCATTTTAGCTGTTCTCCCTTTTCAAAGTCATCATCTAACAGAATACCACTATGGAACTTTTTGTTAGTAAGTAAGGTTCTCAACAAAGCTGAGAATATCTCCAATACCTCTGCATACAGTATTTACTGTACTAAAAGCTAAACAATTATATTCTGTCAATAACTGGTCTCACTACAATGGAATTTACAGTTATCAGCAAAGTCAATAATCTTAAAAAAAAAAAAAGCCACAAAAATGCAACAGTATCTGCATTTTTATTCTGGAAGGCATTTAATGTAGATGCAGCCAGCATAAACCTCAATACCATCCACAATTTTATCATCTCAGTGTCATGTGACTTAGTCTGACTCAAAGGCCAACCAGATTTAGAGTTCTGCTACGCATGAACAAGATCTTTAAAATATATTATAGATGACTACATGAATACATAAACTCAATGCTCAGTGATCATAAAGGTTTTAACAATCATTAGGAAACAGTAAAAATATTGTGGAGCTCTATGATGCCCCTGTGTATTGAATTCCTGGTCTTTCCCATCCTAAAACAACACTGGAAAACTGAACTATATGTAGACAGACATCTCCAGTGATGAAGGAACAGACAAGCTTTTGGGGGAGAAACACTATAGCATTATTTTTCAGCCTAGAAAATACATGACTATGTTTCAAGTAAGGATATGGCAGTGGTACACAAAAGCACAGCTAGCACAAGAACAGAATAAAACATTATTCTCCATTTCCATTAATACTGGATCCTCTTCTACCACCTTCTACAAGTATTGATGAACTCATGACCAGATGGCACAGCAGAGACTGAAAACTTCAATGCATACAAGTGACCAGTAAAATTCATTAAAACAATGAGCTACAAAGACACCACTTCCTTTTCAGAAAGTCACAAAGCTGCAAAATATGTTGGATAAATATTACTATACAGGTGCAGCTGTTATGTATTTGTCAGGAAAAATGAACAGCTGGCTACCACAGGAGACAAGTGTGAGCTAAAAAGACCTTGCTTGTGCCAAATACAGCTCTTTCACATTCAGTGACCAAAACATCCTTAGTTAAAAACTGCATGGATGAGAAACCAGGGCAGTTTTTCTCTACTACAGATATCCATCCAATCTTCTTCCATGTTAATATCTGCTTTAACTAGCAGCATTACTAAGTCTTTGGACTTCCAGATTGTTTCTTCAAAAGCAGGCAGGGGTGGATTATTCTACAAACTTGAAGAAGAAAATGGTAATATAAGTGTTAATGTAAGGAAAGGATTAGCTGCCAGGTATGTATATGTGTTCAGGCAGGATGGGTTTGCTAGAAAACATTCTCTTATCTTTGACGTCCTGCCATCACCCCATCACCTTTCCCAGCATATGCAGGACAGCAGCACCAACTCCTTCTCCCCTTAAGCAGACTAAGCTCACATTCTCATGTTTTTCTTTAGAAACTTCCTATCCAAATGACCCACAGATGCACCTCTGTAGAATAACAGAAGGGTTTTGTCAACCTGCCATGCCCCAGCATCCCAAATAATTCTGGAGTGCAAATTCCATGCTGTGGCTAATGTTCTTTCTCTGCTCTCACAGAATTTTAAAAAATGACATAGTGACTATCTAGTATTGACTATTAATTTATTGACTATCCATGGGAAGAGTAGAAGCTGTGCCCAGTGTTGGTTTTTATGCCATCCCTACTTGAATAGGTATACAGCACTGCAAGAACAGTCCATGACCCACCACAGGCCAAAGAACTATCAAAGAACAGATGGGAAAACCAAACCAAACCAAACCAATAACAAACAAACAGTCAAAACCGTCTGAGCCAGGAATTAACAGCTTAGAAGACTGATGAAATAGGAGTTTCAGACAATCTGGGTAATTCTTATTACAAATTATTACTGTTTGGAGAACAGACAATAGTCTTCAACCTACCACAATAGCACACTGTTATTACTGCTCTAGGACTGCTGGATAACCAACGTTAGTTTTTCCGCCAGGGCTACTGATAAATAACATGGAGAAGAGAGATTTTCAGCTTCCCTGAAGCTGCTGGATAGACCTTAAAGACTAATTAGCAAAAAAAGATAAAGGTATGTAAAAGTAGCTGGAATCAGTGGATGAACAGACAATAAGGAATACAGTGGTGTTTTTGCATGTAACAAGAAGCAACAGCACATGCCCAAAGAAAAAGTTCAAGGAAAGGACACCTGTAATATTGAAACACTTAGCCAATACAACCACCACAGACCCCTTCAGACAACCCTCTAGAACCATAAAAGGACTTCAGCAAAACTTATATGCATGCAAATTAGCTCTAGGAAAAGTGATGTTTATGTATTAGCTGGAAAGCATATTGTAATGAATATGTATGATCATGATGGAATAAATAGCCCACTGTAAAGTTTCACAACACACATTTGATTGGAGGATACATGCTTGGGGTGTGTCCAGCATATCTTGTAATAAAGAATGCCTGCTTTCTAATACTTCAAGTTGTGTTAGAACGTTTACTTCCTGGCTGATTTCAGTATTGCTACCCACCTCGTAGTTCTCTCGTATCCACAGCTGCCGTTCAAGAAAGGTCTCTTTTTGATGATCTTCCAGGCTGTCAAACTGAGACTGAGACATTTTCATGTACCTTCGTATGATATATAACTTCTCTTCCACACCGTACTCTTGCCCTTTAATAGTGAAACAATAAATCCACCAACAGTACCAAACTATGTATTTGCACCAGTAAAAAGGAGCAAGAAGGATCTGAAATAGAAGGATATCATATATTTTGGGCTTCTGATAACCACCCTTTATATCTATTTTATTTTTAATAATGTCTTTGATAATTTCTTCCTCCTCTTCACGAATTTCTTCTTTAGACCGCCTGTTCTTGCCTTTTTCTTTAGTCTTGTTGAGTAAACCTTGTTGCCTGGCAATCTCAGTAGCTTGTATACGGTATTTTGGCACAGATGCTAAGTAGTTGATAGCTTCATTGTAACTACTCCACCAGCTGAAGAACTGTAATTTAAGAACAGTAAAAGTAAAAACCATGTTTTAATAGGGATGCATTCCTATTTGGGAGTTGGCCAGCAAAAGAAAAAAGTAATGCTGTTACACACTTTTAACCAGTTACATTACAGTAAGAGCAAAAAGTGAAGCTAACAGTACTTCTGTGGTATCACAGAAGCCATCCCTCCAGACTCAGTGAAGCACCTGGAAAACCAATTTATACAAGTGTATCTCTCAGCAATTTATGATGACAAGGAAGGACAAGCAGACACTGTTCTGAACTGTTTTGTTCCTGAGTAGATGGCAATCTCCTGCAAGTTAATACAAGGCTGTGCCAGCCATTCTCAGTAGCCCCTCTTCTTATATTTATAAATATAGGAGCTGGCATATGAATATTTAAGTATAAAATTATTACCCAATTAAAACAGCTTACTGAACATCTACTTAGAACGTGACAATCTCATTAGTCTGGCAGTGTCCACTTTACAAGACTCAACATACCTCTCTGATCTCCAGGTGCCCTCTGGATTTCAAGGGAGTGGGGAAACAAAAAACTCAAACAACAAACCAGAAATATACTGCCTGGATGAACACAGCATCATAGGACATCCTGAATTGGAAGAGACCCACAAGGATCCTCAAGCCCAGCTCCTAGCCCTGTACAGCACAACCCTGAGAATGCTTCCTTCTGAAGACAGAAGAAGCACAAGGACTAGCTGAGAGCTGATGTTATTCCCATCTAGTAAATGACCTGAGATGAGGCATGGAAAACATGGAAGAAACTAGATAGGTATAGGAGGGAAAAATTAGCAGCTCTCTTTTATTCTTGGGACATCCAAGCATGTCTCACTGACATAACTTTTTTAACCATGACATATCTCACACCATTTACCAAGACCAGTCACAGACATAAACCCACTATACAACCTTAGCAAAGGCCAAGAAGCAGAAACAACAGAAACCAAGATGGGTAAACCAGTTTACACAGATGCTTACACTGAACTTACAAGCATTTGGCAATTGGGACTGCAGAAAAGTGAGTGTCTGCACTTACAGACAAAATAAGAAATAAGACATGAAATGAGACTTTGTCACTACTAAATCTGAAGAGAAATTAGATATTTGGCTGAATACACCATTAGAATTTATTATTCCAAGTTCTCAAATTCTGATCAACGTATTTTTTATTCTAACTTCCAATATCCCACTAAACATTGAGCTACCTCCACCACAGCATAAGCTGTATCTTCATCTCTTTACCTTCTTGGGTATTTTTAATGATGTTTTGAACCAGTGATTTAAAAGATCCTGAAGAGAAGTTATGCATTTTTGTCCTCTTGTCAGCAACAGCACACGTTTTTCCATCTAAAACACAGGGGGCTTTCTTGGCCTTGGATCTACCACCTTCAGAGTAAACTCTGCTGAACTGAATTTGCTTCTCTCCTGACTTAATCAATGTGGCATTTAAAATACACCACAATGCAAGATTCACATATTACTAAACTCCTGATATTCAGTCCTCTCATCTGATTTGAGTCTTGAATTCAGTTTGCTAGTCTGTTTTTAGAAAAAATTTACTCATGCATCTTGACAACCTGACACACGTTATTTGGGACACTAGTCCTGCCTGAGCTACTCTGAGCCTGCCAGTAAGAACCGAGTATATTCCTCAGAAAAGATGCACCTTGTCTCAACAAAATTAAAAGAAACTAATCTCTACCTTTGTTCAAGGTACCAAGGGCAGTCAAAAATCTGCTAAGTACCTCCTGACTTCAAGATTTTTATGGACACCAAACAGAACTGGACCACAGCATACAGGAATAGGGCTCCTCACTGGCAATTTTTATTAAACGGTACATTGTGAGAGCTGCCACTACTTCTCTTCTTGTTCAGAAACTCACAGAGCAGTACGATGTAAACGTGAAATTTTACCTGAAACACAGAGATGGCACACACTGTAACTAGGATCACTATTGTGACATCTACTTTGGGTGCCAGTCTCCTGCGGTAGTAGTGGTAGTAATGCCTGTAATACTCTTCAGGATGATCCAGCATGTAGTCATAATCTTTACGTGTCTCTTCATCCTGCAGGATGAGATGAAAAACTCATTCAGGTTTAAATTCCTGCTTTCACTTGCTCTATTAGACATGTGTTTTACATCTCATTAAGGACCATGCTGCTGTAAAACTGGCGGCAGCCCAAGGGAGTATGAAACATAGAGGAAATTTGTCGTTTTCTCATATTCTGTATTAATTTTGTATTAATTTGTTCTCACACTTATCTGTCCATGCATATATGACATGTTTAGTTGTAAAATGAATAAGCAGGCACTGTGCAAAGGCATTTAAAATTAGAAAATATACGAGCAACTAAAATCCACAGAGTAAGTTGTTTAACTTCAGAATGGGAAGTCCAGCTGGACCGGCACTAATAAGTATTGCTCAGGAAAAGATTTTCAGATGAAGAACCTATCAGAAAATTGTTTTACAAAACTTAAAGGAATTAGTTTTAGGGCTAATTAGGGCTATGGAATCTGTCCAATGGAAGACAAATTAAAAAACTCATTGTTCTCATGTCTTCTAAGTTTTTCATCATTTTCCTCCATGTAATTGTGGGATGGGAAATATAATTTTGCCAGGCTCAACTAAATTCCTTCCAAACTCCGTGCCCTCTTACCCTCCCGACAAAAAAAAAAAAAAAAAAAAAAAAAAAAAAAAAAAAGAAGTTCTCTTTTCTAATCCCTTGAAGCCTTTAAACACTTACACGTCTCCTTCTTCCATTCCTGGGTTCCATCTTTGCCAAGTCACACATGCTTTGCCCTGAGAAGCCTTCCCTTACAGATCCCATACGCTACTCGAGTCACTGCTACTTTTAAAGGTATACCTCCAAGATAAAGCCTAGTCGGTTCGTTGTAAATAAGTAAATAAATAAAATAAATAAATTTGAAAAAACGCATTCTAGACACAGAAGGGTTTTCAAGAGCACTCCATCCTCCTTCCCGCACTCTCGGGCCGGCTACGGAAGGAGGATTTTTCGGGGTGTTTCTCCTCCCCTCCCTGACTGCTTACCGGAGCGGCTCCGGCCGCGGCGGCGGTCCCGCTCTCTCACCTTGAGGGTCTCGTAGGCGGCGGCGATGAGCAGGAACTTCTCGTGCGCCGCCTGCGCCCCGCTGCCCTCGCCGCCCGCGGGCTCCCCGCGGTAGCGGTCGGGGTGGTATTGCCGGGCGAGCTGCCGGTAGGCGCGGGCGATCTCCGCCTTGCTGGCCTGCCGGCTGACGCCCAGCACCTCGTAGCAGACTCGGCGGCCACAG
>WBNO01001426.1:34696-104183 GCA_013400575.1 Peucedramus taeniatus
GCAGCGGCACCTCCCGCATCCCCGGCCCCTCCGCGGACACGCCGGCTGCGTGACCTTGTGGGGAGGTGGCGGCGGCTCCTGGCCGGGACGGAGCCTGGGGTCGCCGGGACCCCCGCCGCCGGGGGAGCGGCCTCCGCCCACCACTCCTGAACGGGCACAAGCGGCAGCTCCTCTGCCCGTCGCAGTTCTCGCACTGCCTTGTGCGACTGCCGTGTGTGACCCGCAGCAGCGGTATGCTCACAGCGCAGGCTGGCGCGCCCAGGGGCGGGTTCACCCGGCCCCCGGAGGTGCTGTGCCGGGCGGTGGGTGCGGGAGCGCATCGCAACCGCCCCTGCGGCGCTCGGCACATGACCGGAGCTGCCGCTGCCGCCGAGCATTCGAGACAGCGGAGCTCGGCCCTGCCTTCTTGTCACCTCGAAAACCCTTTCTCAGACACTGTGGGAAAGCACCCGATCAGCTGCTCTTTGGATAAGCTTATGGAACTTCAAAAATAGCGGTTTCTCTTCCCTTGCGTTTCCTGGCCTGGCATAAAGATGGTTCTTATCTGTGAAGAGTTAATAGCAAGATAGCATATGACTCAGCCAAATGAGAGGGCCTTTGGTTGCCCTGAAATAGTACTTGGCAGTTGTCACAGAGAAAGGGCAGAAGAAATACTTTGAGCATATTTGAGCACTATTGGCTTTCAGTGCGAAAGAATTTCTGTGTGCTGTTTCTTCGTTTGTTGTTTATTTTTTCGTTGTTGCTGTTGGTTTTTTTGTTGTTTTTTTTTTTTAATTGTGAGCTTTTGTGTAGACAACATCATAATTCTGCTCTTTGTTAGATGTTACTGGAACTAGGCTGAGTTATATGGTAATGGTGGGGACGTCCCTTATGTAGCCAAAGTCCCATGATGGGGTAAAGAAGAATCTTGATCCTGTACTGATTCTAGAACTGGAGGATGCAAATATCAAGATATTATTTCCATTGACACCATTGGGATAAATTGATGTAAGGACAGTGAAAGCTCTCACTGCTGCTGTCATCCAAGAGATTCTGTTGTTAGATTTCCCCTTGGTGAAAGCAGTCAGTGTGAGATTGCTTACTTGTAACTCCTTGGCTTTTATCTGTGTGTAATCTAACTTTCCAGGCTCCAGATCTGATCCTGCAAAAAATCAGTCCTCAGCCATGTGCCTGTTGCTACACAGCCCTTTCTCTTAAACTGAGCTAAAAAGACAAATATCCCTAGACTGAGAGTCACATTAATAATTACATTATGTCATTCAGGTTATTTGACCATGACATCCTTCAAAAATTAGAGAGTTTTATTGCTTTGCTTAGAAATCTTTTCTTTGAATGGGAGGAGGACTCTCTTATTGGATTTTTTTTTGTTTAGTTTGGTTTTTTTGTGGTACCTCTCTGTTGCTGAATAGAAAGTACTGTAATCTTAAATTTAAAATAATTAAAGCTAATGAAAAAAAGAGTAACTTCATGTAGAGAAAGAGAGGGAAAACTAAGCCTCCATGTGGGCTTGCTGTCTTTTGATACATTTAAATAGTTAAATTTCAGCATATTTAGAAAGAAATCCTTTCTTTTATAGGATGATGACTAGTCCTGAAATAACAAGAATAATTACCATTAGTTTTAGATTGGAAAACCAGGCTTTCTTGCTTTATATTCACATGGCTGTAGGAAGCTTTCATCTATGGCCCCAGTCAAACATGGAAAGTCTGTGTAAATGCTGTGTAACGGATGCCTCTCATTTTAGAGGACAGCTTGTTTGAAGGCAGCATAAGATATGGCAGTTTAAAAATTAATGCAAAATCAGTAAATTAGCCCTAAAGCCACAAGAGTTCAGATTCAAGAGAGGCAAGTTAATCCATTCAAATGGAGAACCTGTTCCTGGCATATTGCAAATTGCAGCATGGGTTCTGGTGTACTATTCAAGCTTTTATGTAAGCTTTTCTATAAAACAAAAGAATAGAATGGGAAAAAAAATCATAATATATGCCTTCTCCAACAGGCCTTCCTAGCCTTTTCCAGTCAAATCTTTTAAAACAACCTTGTGAGTGGCCTGTTTGTACACATGCTCCCTTAGGTTTTTTGGTTTTAAGCACACAAGGGGTTACTGGTAGAGACAAGAATAGCACCAGCAAATCCTGACTCACTGTTTGCTGCTATAATCATACTAGTTATATTTTCTCCCAGAGTCTAATAACATTTGAACAAGAATTTGACTCCTATTTTAGTAGTTGCACAGCAGATGAGAACTTTATTCTTCTGTGTGTGGAATAATGTAGAAGCAATTGCTCAGTTCTGGAGAGACAAAAGGGTGTGTTAGAGCTTTTGCTTTAGTAGGAACCTGCCCCTAAAACTACTCCTGCCATCCAGGAGGTGAAATTGAAATGCTTTTGTACCCAAACTCTTTATTTGATGTAAGGCCCTTAGGAGAAAATGTGCAGGGATGCTTGCGCATGTAATGCTTCTACAGTGTTCAGGTAATAGAGGAAGGTCTCAGGGGTTTTTGTCTGATTTGCTGAAACCATTGTAGAAATTATTTATTTTGTAGCAGTTCCACCAATCTGTCAAACTGATAGTTCTCAGGAAAGTGAAGATAAATTCTGACTTCATGCACAGATCTGCTCTGTTTTGCAGAGGAATCAGTCACTCTTTTTAGTTCCTCAAATGTTTTGTGATTAACAGTCAAACTACAAAGTACAGCTGGTTTGACATGTCCTAGCCCCAGCAGTTTCTTGAGTCAGTTTTCATAGAAGGAAGGGTGTGTGTTTTACTTGTTACTCCACTACACAAATGTGCATTGATGAGGGGTCTGTGTGGAATAACTGGTGTGCTGTACATAACATCTGTAAATGCCAGAGGGAACTGATTTGAAATGGAACTGTGCTTGGCTGAACGGAAAGATTTCTGTGATAAAAATACAGATAAACAGTGTCATAGCTACCTCAGTGAAGCCAGATTTTTTTAAAAATTAAAATAATGAGGGTAAACTTTTTGAATTCTTGGCTGTGTTGAGGTAGCTATTTCACTGTTTATCCATATTTTTACCCATCTTGTGTCTTTCTCTCAGTTCTCTTTGATGAGCTCCATGTCAGTATTTACCAAATGGAAGGAAAGGGCATGTTTTTCCGGTGAGCAGGCTGTAGGGTTTTACTGTTACCTTGGGTGACCACAAGGTCAGTTCTGAAGTAAAAAAACTTAAAATAACCCTGACCCTTTTATGGATGGTATTGCTGGATTTGGAAGTTAGTGTCTCATTGTCAGTGTAGTTTTTTTGTAGAATTTGTATCAATTATCTGTGCTTTGAAAGCGATTCCTTTATTTTTTGTTTTTGCAAGGTTGGTAAGTGCTGAAACCAGTATTCCTCCTTGTAGTCTTAGATGGAGATTGAAAAGAACCAGAAGTGAAACATGCATTTTCTCACAGATAGGTAGCTACATTACCATGGTAACTTGGGAATTGCAGATTCCAGATACACCATGTCAGTTTACACAAATTGGACACTGGTGTTGGAAATAGGGATACAAAGATATATCTTTTTTTTCTGCCCCTTTGTTTCTTTTACATACAATGAAAGGAAATGTTTTCTTCATATCAGTGCCTTTTGTTTGGTTCTCGAAATTTATCTTTGTCTTCTTCTAAACATCTTCTTTTCCTCAAGAAAGTGCCACAAAATTGGCGTTTTTTGTGAAAGTACTACACAGCAGCATGAAAAGAAGTGATTTTACCAAAATACATTAATAACTGTTTCAAATTCTGCATGGATTTAGTTGTACATATTCTAAAAATAAATCTCCTTATTGATTTTTTTACTCATGCACTTTATTCTTTGTTGTGTTGTGTTTTTTAATCCATAGTAAAATGCTGTCATAGCTGTGGCACACATATGATGTTTCTAAGATTGGTTTCCAGTCTTAGAATTTAGGTTCTTAGAATTCTTAGAATTGTTAGATAAAAAGAATTCTTAGGAAAAAAAAAANGTTAGACATCTTGCTTTACTTATTTCTACTATCAGATAAGGTCCTAAAATTGCAATTGTGCAGTTTTTCAGTTGGTAGTAGGGGCTGTAAAATCAGATGGAGATGATTTTAACTTTATGCTTAAAAACTTCGGAAATGCATGACGCAGGGAGTTGAGACCAGTTGTGAGCAAACTGTCTCGTTTGATGTCTGGTGCATAGTGGTCTGCTTGCTGCTGTGAAGAGACGTAAAGGAGGGAAAGACATTTTCCTCGTGCCAGCCAGGAGGTCTGCAGCACACATGAAGACAGGACACAGCATCTGAGATGCAGATACTTCATCCACAGTTACTTTCCTGGACCATTGTGTGTGGTGCTTTAAATCTCCAGTGTTTATGCTTTCCTGTAATGAATGCTGTCAGCTTGAGAAATGGTCTTAATTGTTAGTAGAATAAAAACCATGGAGGAAATGTTTGATGTACTTGGGAGGTTTTATAGTTCTTTGTTTTCCTGTCCCACTGCTATGGATACAGCCTGCATCAGCAGCATGGGAGAGTACTCTGACAAACTCCTGGCCAGTTTTTTAACTACATCCAGGTGACCAGTAGGCTTGAATCTGCTGAAGAGTCTTGTTATAATTATGGTTAAGGGAAGAATATCTGATGACAATATTAGGGCTTAAGTGACTTTGCAGCAGAGGTATGAGAAAAGTAATAAACTTATCTCACAAACAGCATTAAGAGGGGGTAAGTTTTTGTCCTGATCTCTGTTATTATTGTTCTTGATATTAATTCCACCATTCTGGTTGCTGCTTGAAATGAGAATAATGGAGGAAGCTGGAAATGTGGCAGGTGCTTGCAATTCAGTGCATTGCTGCATTTCCTGAGTGCACATGTGAAGTGGTTTCTCTGTCTTTGAGAAGGTCTGTGTGTAGTCCAGTGATTACCAACAAATGGCTTTAGAACTAACTTTGGTTGTGTTTCCTTATGCTTGTTTTTGATCTGTTGCTATGTGAAAGAAAATGTTGAGAAAGTTCCTCAGTTGACTTGCTTAAGAATGATGAATCTGCAGTGTTCTCCTGGAGTTCCAGATCCAAGGGGAAAGATTTTATAATTTTTATTCGTTGTTGGAGTAATTTCAGCTGCTTGATGTGACTTCCTTAGTCCCTTACTGCCTGTGTGGTAGTGAGACACCAAGGAGGTCCTTGAATCAGGGCTCATTAGGACGGGAGGGACAGGAGGGGTGGGGGAAGGATGACACAAGAAGGAAGGTGAAAAGAAATCAAATGTCATGGTTTTTTTAAAAATTGAAACATGAGATAAGTGTTATAAAGCCATTGACTAGCTGACAACCCGAGTGGTCTGTGAAATGTCTGAAATGAGATTGACTCATATCTTCAGTTTACTGTATAGATGCTGCAGAGTTTTGGCAGTAGTTTCCTTGACAGTAAAATTTCATCGTCCTCTGTCTGTTCAGCTGCCTGTCATATTGCTCAGCAGAAAATGAAATCTTGGAAGTGGTATGTTTGTGTTTAATCTGCATCTGGCAGAGGAGGAATGATGCTAGGAATTCAGGGATACCACAGGTTTTAAAAATAGAACGATAAAGGCTTCTGAAGCCAAATCATCATGGGTTTGCTGGTTAGAGCTGTTGCATTTCAATATCCCTTTTATTCACTTTGGTTCTAACCATATCCATTCACCTCAGTCTTTACTGCTGCCTTGTACTGGTGCTTTTTTTCTTTTTTTTTCCCCGCTTTAGTCCTTTACAGTCAGCTCGATGATCCTCCTGTGCTGAAGAAGGCCTCTCCTTGGTCTCCCTCTAATCTCAGTTTGCTATAGATCATTTTACATTAGTCTTTGGGGAAATTATTTCCTCCTTGTAAGATGTCTTAAGACCTTTAGACCTTCAAAAGCATTGGGTCTCCTTCCTGCCTGTGGGTCTGGGCTTCATTGCTGCAGGATGAAAAACATGCTCCTGGTCCTGTACACAAGGACTCTTCTTGGTCCAGCTGTTGGCAATGCTGGGGGGGCTTTGCTTTGCTTCTGGTCTAGCTGTTGGGGGAGCTGCATGCTGGCATTTAAAATAAGGACTTTTAACCTTGTTTTTATAAAAACAAATGATCCTCAGCCTTTGTGCTTGAGCTATTGACAGAAGATTTTGGTGTCATCTGTTTTTGTGAAATGATTTTTTGTTCATTCCTTTCTGGGTTTGGGGAGTAGATCAGCTGGCCAGGGGAAGGTAAATTGAAACACTCCAGCCACTTCAGAGAGTGACAGTAGGATCACAACAGTATGTCCTTCATTTCATGCTTGTGCTCTTACTCCTATTGATGATAGTGCTGTCTTTTTGAAAACAGGTCAGCTACTTATAAATAACAGATAACTGGTTCAGCCAACATTTGTTCAGATTTTCTGGGAGACCTGAGTGCCCCAGTTGACAGATGCTGGACAGGTTAGCCTGTGTCAAGATGTCGTACGAATACTCCTGTAACCCAAACCTGTGCGTATCAAATTTACCCTAAAACAGTTGTCTCAGGCTTCTAAAAAACTGATTTTATCATTTTGGCTTGTTTCTTGTGCTTTCGGGTGTGTGGACTGTACATGCAAAGGCAGCCTTAATTGCTCTTGTCTTTGCTAGGAGAGGTCTCCCTGTACATGTGAAGGCTAGTACTGGAATCTATCAGGCTAATTTCTACCATGAATCGTTTTCTCAGTGTTAATAATCTGTGATGAGTGCTGTTGAGATATAAGTACCCTAATGACATTGTGCAGCGTTTCTTATAAGTCCATTAGGGGATGTTCAGAAAAAGTTTTCTTGCTGCAGGAATTTTAAATTTCAACCAGTTTCTCTTTTTCTTTTTTTTTTCTTTAATTAATTGCAGATCAGCTGGAGCGTGTGTTCTTACGTCTTGGCCATGCAGAAACAGATGAGCAGTTGCAGAACATCATTTCCAAATTCCTACCCCCTGTTCTCCTCAAGCTGTCCAGCACACAGGAAGGAGTTCGCAAAAAGGTAAGGGTTCAATTTACCATAAAGATACATTGTTCTGATTAGGGAGAAGGAAACGCCTGTGATGTATCATGATTTGCTATACTTGAATGTTCTCTGTTGAGAAAATTACTCTTTGAGGAAAATTTATCATTACCATAATAGAGAATTGGTTCATTACACCTGTTAGAGCTTAAACGAAAGAGTCAGTGCTTTTGTCGGCATGGGTTTTGCAGATACGTGGAGGCTGTATTTGTTTCCACTTGGGGCCAGCTAGCTCTGAGTTAGCCTGGGACCAAGGCTTGCTGCCATAGGGACAGTTGCCTTGGCTTCCAGGGCTGTTGTGCTTGCACTTGACTTAGGGCACACGTGAAGCAAGCTTGCTTCTGTGCACAAAATACCATGAAGCCATACTCATTGATGTCATTCACTTGGCTGATAACTGAATAAGAGCAAGAACCAAGTAATTTTGAAGATGGACTGTCATACCTACCTGAAAAAATTCAGTTCCCTGGTACGTAAGACAGCTTTATCACAAAATTTATTCAGGTACCTTAATATGTACCTGAATGACCAAAACCAAATGTTTGGTTTTTGCATGTAACCAGGCGTAAGGAGTGAGGACCAATAGAGGTGGAATTTAATATGTAACTGGGGAATTCAGTTTCCTGCATTAGATTTTAGATCTGGTAAGAGGAGTGGACTGGAATGTTTTGGAGCAGGGTGCAGATCAAGTGTTGGGGGTTAGTGGTGGAAAAGAAGCTCTTCATAGTCCCTCTCTCTTGTAGAAATACGGAAATTATCATACTGTCACTGCATTTTTAAGTAGATTTCAGAACCTGCTGAAGTCTGCAGCATAGATTTTTCTCAAAGTTCTGCACAAAACATGGCCTTAAGATTGATTACATGAAAGTGGATCTATGGATGTCATGCCATACCAGTGTGCTGAAAGACAGATACTCCAACTCAGATGGGGTGTTTTTCTGAGTACCTGCTTACCATGTGTGCTTGAAGCTGTGAAGAAAGGCATTTAGCCAGCTGGTGAAATTCCTTTAGGGTATTTTTGTATGGTCTTTTTCTCTAAGGTGGAATCTGTTGTCAGTTATTTTGGAGTGTCAGAAGATTCAGGAGAGGAAAAGGACTAGTCTTTTAAAAACTAAGTTTTAAGAGGCCTCTTGAAATCACACAGCCTACTTAAGGGTATATTGTAGTAGTAGTAGTAGTTAATAGTTTTTGCATTACAGTGAATAATGAAATAAAATGCATGTTTTCTTTCTTCTGGGTGTTTAAACTCTTGATTTTCATTCTTTCCAGATGATAATAATACAAAAATTGATAGCGCTTCTGTGTACTTCTTGATATTTGTCAAATTCATTGCAGCCATGTAGATTACCCTGAATTCTGCCCTTGCCGTATCAGTGAAGGGCAGTTGACTTTTTCAGTATTCTATTTTCATAATAAATTCAAAATGTAGCGAGAAGATTCTGTATGTGTTGAATTGTTTCTTTAATTTGATGTTTTTCACGTAGCAGAATAATTTATCAGTGAAACACAGGTGAGGGGAAGACTGTCAGTGTTTTATTCTAATTGGTATCAGTGAACATTTACTATGTAGTGTATAACCTGCAAGTAAATCTCTTCCATGTGCACATTCCCCTTTTCCATTAGTCACGTTGGAACTCAGCTTGTCAATCTTCTTGCTCTTACATGTTGTTAAATGTAGTGGGAACACATGCTAAGAATTCTGCTGCCTTTTCAAGTACCTGACTTTCCATTGCTAATTTTGCCTGGTGGATTAACTAAGAATGTGCTTGTTGTTCAACACTAGCATAAATCACGTTAAGTCAATGTAAACAAAAGGAAAGCATGTATTTTTTAACATGAACACTCAGGTGATTGGAAGGCTGATCTAATAAAGCTAATTAATGAAATAGAATGGAAAGAGAAGTACCAACTCTTTATTAACCCAGTGACTCCTATTACCAGTGACAAAACTGACACCCCATGTCATTCCTCTGTCATTCCTCTGCAGTGATTGTTAAAAACTCATAAACCTACCACCAATAGCAATAAAAAAGTGTGCCAATATAGTTAACCATGGTTTAAAAACTTACATAGTGTAGCTTTTGATAGTAGAGATATGAGCAAATAAGAACATTTGTGTGTTGTGAGTGTACTGCTAAGTGTAGAGCATTACAGTTGTTCAAGGACTTCTTTCACCCAGCTTTAGAGGCATGGTTTAGTTCACAAGTGCACCAGAAGGAATTGACTATGTTCTAATTTTACTTTGACTCCCAGACTAACTTTGTCCTCAAGCTTGTACTGCTAGAATAAAAAGTGGAAATTAAATTCCATTTTTCTTCCTATTGCCTTAGTGGATTCCTTGTTCGTTTTATTGCTGCGCTTAATTTTATGACTGTTAGGTCACTATTGCTGCAACATTCAGTAATTTGAACTCATTGCCCTCATACATTTTCAGATCTAGGATGTAGTTTAACTGTGAGGATAAGCTTGTAATGCCCATACTTTCTTAATCCATCTAGTCTGAAGAAGTAATCCCTTTTCAGACCACAGTTTTGGCAAATTAGTTAAATTTTACTCTAGGATGTGTTCTACGAAATCAATTATCCTAGTGGTGTCACACAAAGAACTAATCCAGGGTAGATTCACTCTGCTTCTCCAGATAAGCTCCAAGTGTTTTTTGCACTGGGAGCATTTGTGCCAGGCTGGATACTGTTGTCACTTTAAATGCATCCCCTTTGAGGCCAGCAAAACCAAAAGAAGTCAAAAGTGTAGATGTTCGCTTGAGTCAGGTCTGAGGAGTACCACTGATGAGATCCTTAGCTCACTTGTTTGACATTAATGATTAGAGAAACAGAACATGAGCTAAACCCTCACACATACCCAAATCCAGCCACATCTTTTTTTTAACAGCCATCATTGGTAATTTGAACATGTTTCTTGAATTTTCTTAGTATCTCCTACCCTTTCTCAAAGAGATCTGTGCAGACAGGTTTTTTTTTCCTCTCTAAAATACTATGAATTTGGAAATGTTGCAATAAATTTACAGCAGCAAGATTTGGTAGCTGTCAGTGTTACTTGGTTTGTTAGTATATCTCTGGTTTTGATCACATGCTTGCAGTCAGCTCTGCAGTTTCTCTGGATTATAGCTGGACATTATTTTGTTTGAGTCTTAGTCATGGATGACGTAAAGATGGTGTCTAAGAAGCTGCCCATATGCTGCTCAGCATACATATGGTTCTGCAGTTTCTGTTATGGACTTCAGTGACAGCAGTTTAGCTCCTTTTTCAGCATACTGTGACCAAGGCAATGATCCCTTGAAAACACAGGACACCCTGGCTTTTTGGCTTGAATTGCTTGAAGTCAACATGAATCTAGGATTGGCTCTGACTGGTTTTGCTGGAACTGAACTGACTTCATCTAGTGTCACTTCCATTTTTTTTGCACCACCTTTTTTGAGAATCTAATAAAGTTTGCAAGCGAGATGCAGATGTTCATTGTGATTTCTCAGAATGGAGAATTGTTCCAGAGTAGAATTGTAGCGTTTTAAAGTCACCGCAGGATATTCAGTACATTACAAGTTCAGTTTAGGATGAAGGTGAAGGTTTTATCAAGATGGATCTTGGAAAACCTCTGAGGATAAAGACTGTACAAACCCTCTGGGCCCGAACTTCACTGCTTGATAGTCTTCATCATGAGGCAGTACCATGGTGCACCTCTCTTGTTTCAAAACACTGGCCCCAGTTTTGCTTTGCTGTCTGTCAGAGCCCAGGGTCGTTCCCCTTGAGCAACTGCCTGTTCCCATTGGCATTGCTGCTGGGACTCTGCCTGCCTGGGCAGGACAGCACATTGCTTCTGCCTGACATTCACAGCACTCTTGTTGGCTTCTCCTCCTGTTTGAAGGATTTCAGTTCTGTAATGTTCCATTCCAAACAGTTCTCATACACTTATTTGGTAACTTTATTATGGGTGGGGATATTTTTTTTTGTCTGCTTTGTGAATTGGAGTTATTCTGCAGCTCAATATAATCTGCAGGAGTGCATATTTCTAAGCCAGAGTCAGTTTTGACAGATAGTAACTAAACTGTGGAGAGAACAGGTCATCTTCAGTAATCCTTTCTTTTATTTCTGTTGATGGATGTTACTGATTGTGGTGCGATTTGGGACTTTTGTGTTTGTCTTAACAGTGACATGGTGTCAAGATAACACTATAAATGGCTGCTGTGTTCTTACAATTTAAATAATCAGTTAGATCAGGCCTGATTTGCTTATACTAAGCCTGCCTAATGGATTGAGCTTGATGATTGGACCTTGAACTAGCAACATTAATGGTGGTTCTTTCAAGTTTTATTGGGTTTTTTTCTTCCTGTCAGGTCATGGAGCTGCTGGTTCATCTGAATAAGCGCATCAAAAGTCGACCAAAAATTCAGCTTCCAGTAGAGACATTGCTAGTTCAGTATCAAGATCCTTCTGCAGTGTCATTTGTCACTGTAAGTGTCTGTTCTTCCAAGACTGTTTGCTGCTTTACTTTAGTAAGCAGAATATTCTTTAAAGCTCCTGTATTTACCTCTGTCCATTTTCCTAGCAACTATGTAATTGTTATGAGGTTGATGTTTTAAGACCTTTTTTATACTCAATTTTATAGTCTGGTGTGGGTGAAACTTGGTTTTATAAAGCATTTTGCTGTTCGAATTACTGACAGGTACTCTTGATATTTCATGATTGCGTGAATTGTCATTGCTTGTATTGTAATGGCTCTGTTCATTGGTAGAAGCTGCATTTTGAAAGCAGCTACCAATCTTTGTCCTGATATCTGCAGGATCAGTTTTACTTAACAGAGTTAAAAGTTTGCTTAGCTTTTACAGAGTTTTACCTTTATCTCTTTGAACACATGAGGACCTGTATTTTTATGTGGGTTTGGGGTCAGGACCTTAGCTGAGCAAGATGAAAAAAAAGTTTTTTTATAGATTTTGAAACCTTCATAGATTATTTCATTCAATCTAATTTAAAAAGTGAAAATAGTTTTAATTTTTTTTCCAAAACTATAAAACTATGAAACAGTTTACATTTCAGTTTTGATAGGTCTGTTGCAAATCATCATCATGAAACAAAATTATTAAATCATAGGGAAGCTTTGTACTTTTCATTTTACTGTTAAGTTCTCTGTGTAGCATAAGTTAGAAATATGACATCTTAGAAATGTATGGAGAAATATTTAGACTTTAAACAGCAGTGACATACATAAAAGTAGTCTTAGGTTGTCTTCAGCAAGTGGCATTATCTGGAATTCACTTTTTAGAAATGACCAAGACTTCTGGAGTGCTTATGTCTTGTAGAGCAAAACAAAACATCTTGTTCAAAGACATACTTGACAGACTCTGCATTTGGCTGTACTTGTCTTTTCGTTCATGTATCTCAGCGATGCATATTGCTATCATAAGATTTTGTAGATTTTAACTCAAGTGTCATCTACAAAGTAGTGTAGTGCACTACAACACTCCTCTTTGGCACTGCTTTCAGCCAGGTCATGGAACACAACTCTTACCTCTGCAGTTCTTGGCTGGATTTAGATGAACAGCATAACAGTTAGATAATCCAGTATTCAGTATTGCTCTGCTGTGCTGTCCTGTCACTGGACTCTTAACTGCATTTGCAGCTTTTAAATGAGATGATTTAGAGCCATGTTTTCAAGAGAAATGTTGTCTATGCTGCTTTGTATTTATTCAATATTGTATTCTATTTTATTTCAGAAATGAGTAAGAGAGATCATTAAATTTACTTTCTTTCAAGCTATTGCTTAGTTGCAGCTACTTTTGGTGAAATTGGCAGTGAAAAAGACAAACTAGAGAGAGTTTGCTCTGACTAGTCCTTGCTGAGTCTGCACTATAATGGTTGTCAATCTGATAAGTCTTAGACTTAAGAAATTGGTCTTGCAAAACGTATGTTATTTCCAATACCCAATTATTTTACAAAACATACAAGAAGAGGTTAAGGAACACATACTTATTTTCCATTGCTGCAATGCTGTGTGCTTTTTCTACCCCTTTAGAATTTTACCATAATTTATGTTAAGATGGGATACCCCCGCCTGCCTGTGGAAAAACAATGTGAATTGGCTCCAACCCTCCTCACTGCAATGGAAGGGAAACCTCAACCACAACAAGACAGGTATGACTACTTACTTTTGGAGTGAATTTTGTTGTTATTGTTTTAGTAAAATAGTTTGTATTAGTTGTGAAAATATTTCTTTTCCTTAGTGCTGTCTTCATGACTTAGGATGTTCTTGCCATGTACAATTTGGATCAGTAAATCAGTCATTTGAGTGGTACAAGAAATTCCTACAGTCAAATGCTGTAATATTATACAGAATCTGCAGCAGCAGACTCCCTATATGATAAGAGGTCTGTGTTATGATGGAAGTGAAATGCCTATCCATATCCCCCACGCATCTTCATCAAGTTCTGGTTTCCAGCTTAAGGCCAGACCTTCAGTAGATACCCTCTGACCAGCTGCAGGAGCAGTGCTAGATGTCTCAGATTGGCCACTCTAAATTGAGAGGTAGTGGTTCAAGTAAGTAGGAGTTTTAGCTAAGTTGTAATATGTGAAAAAAAGAGTGTTGTGAACTGCTGTATACTAAACCTCTAGAAAACTGTTACTGATGGGCCTGGTTCATACCTACACTGAGATGAGTTTCCACTGTTGATATTGGAAAATGTCATTAAAATCATGTCTTCCTTCACTCTACATACTGTGATGGTGTAAAAATATTTTAATGACATTACTGAAAGGTCTTACATTAAAATCTTGTTTACATTCTTGAAATTAGTGTGAAAATGCTTGGATGTTTTTCCTCTGTTGAAAAGGCAAATACATGAGTGAAGAGAGCTTTGGAAAATCTGGTGTACTGGTATACAACCAGTGTATTTGCCAGTGTGTCTTAAGGATGAGACAGTCCTGTACTGTATTGTGTGGCATAATGAAATTATCAAAAATCTGGTCAAAGACAGTGAGTTTCTCTTTCCAAATGTCTGCATGCATGCAGACACATATGTTCCATTTTAAGGACAAATCCTAATTGATCTGCTTTCCATTTTTAAGTACATCCAGTGGTGAATAGAGGCCACTGGATTGTGAATATGTTTAACTTTTGTTAAGATTTTCTTACTTTACTATTAAGGAACAGGTTTATTGTATAAGGTTTGTCTCTTGTATGTTATAAGTAAACAGGTGTGGTTTTTTAAATGGTTGCAGTAAATGTAATTGTTTTTCAGCCTAATGCATCTTCTAATACCAACCCTTTTTCACATGAAATACCCTGCTGAACCACTGAAAGCAGCAGCTTCTCCGTTTAATCTTGCTGAAAAACCAAAGACTGTACAGCTGCTTTTGGACTTTATGTTGGATGTTCTTCTCATGCCTTATGGGTGAGTTGATACCAGTCTTCTCTGGCATTAATGTGTTCTTTATGCGTGAAACAGTACAAACTACACCCTTGAAAACACATTTAAAGTATGCTGTTATCTCCTGGCTCATATGAAACCAGTAGAAAGGCACAAAAGAAGCTGATCATTGTAAGAACCAGATAGCCAACCCTTTCAAATAGAAGCCTGACTAAAATGTGTGCTCGTCTTTCTGCAGTTGAGTTTTAAGGCTTATTGCTCTGAGATCATAAGCTAGAATAATGTCTAAAAACCTGTGCTTTCCAGAGTTGAACCTTTGAACAAGATTGGTCTTTTGTCTGTCTTCTGGTGAAAAATGTTCAAACTGCAGTGATATTGTCTTAGTGTGAACACTATTTTTGAAAGCAAGAAGAATATACAGAGCAACTTGAATTTACTAATCACTGCTTGTTAGGAATCTTCTAGTGTCTAAAATCAATACTTTCTCAAAATGTTTTTTCCACTAACTGTTTTTTTTGGAGTCTTTGTATCGCATGGGGAGCTTTTGCTTTGAAAGAAAATAGAAATAGTTTTGATGGTAGAACACATTTCTATTTTTTCTGGCAATAAAAGATCATAGGATTGGTGCCAGTATGATCTTTTTGAGCTCATAACTCTTGCTCACCTGAGTGGATTAACCTAAAGGAATGAATTTAAAATAGTAAGCATATGGTCATTCTCCATGTAGATTTCTTGGAGGCCATGCTTTTCATCAGATGATTAGGGGGCCACTGCTCTTTTGTTTGAATATACAGAATCTTGCAGTTCACGGTTTCAAACACCTGTTCTTCTGTTCATGATTCACATTCTTCAGCTGGCCCGAGTTAGTTGCTCTTAGCTTCATCCATGGCTGTAGCTTCATCAGATGAATCCTTGGGCTTTCCAGTGAGACTTCACTTCCCTCCGTGCTTTAATACTCTGGCCAAGCATGAGTTTGTAAATCACAGAGTCATTTAGTTTGGAAGAGACCTCTGAGAAAACAGTCAGAGACCCTGAAAGTAGGAGGTGAAGGTTTTAATTTTCTCTCTAGAAGGTGCTACAGAATGTCTTGAGTTAGCCTGTAGCTCAGGATGTCTGTCTCTTAAAGTCTTGCTCCCTGGGGTGAAGCTGTTTGCAGTGGTTTACAGCTAATTTATGCTTGTTAGAACTTGGTCTATCATTGCCCAGCAAATTAGCCTTACCAGTTTGCTGCAGTAAAGCAACCATAAAGCTTAACTGTAGGGATTAGAGCTCATAATAAAGTGCTTAAAGTTTTAACTAATGAGACTTGGAATGAATCTGTATTGTTGAGGTTTGCCTTTTTTGTTGCCGTATGCTGAATGCGAAATGGGAGGCTGGCTGGGGCAAAAGAATTCTTGTTGGTCTGTGCAGTACAATTTTGAAGCCATTTAGCCAGCTTCCAAGGATACATGGAGAACTGGGGTGGCTTTTATAGAAGCTTGAAGGTGAGCACAGGACTAGCTGGTCTTACAAAAGAACAAGCTCTGTAAATTTTTATTTTTGCTTTCCTTCTCCGCCCAGTACTAAACCTGCCATTTCCCAAGACTGTATCTCATTTATTTTTTTACATCAAGATGTTTCCTGCCACTTATGTTGCATATGCTTCATTGTTTCCCTTGTTAGGTTTGTATTTTTATAGACATCATGCAAATGTTATTGGAGCTTTTAGCATGAGTTTCTTGAATGTAATACTGCATGAGTATTTGCTTCTAATACAAAAGATATAATTTTTTCTGGTTTGTAAGCTAAGAACTCTTTCTGAAAATGCCAGTGGACTCTTCCCTTTTCTAACTGAAGTTTGTTTTCATTTACAATGACATCGTTATGGCTCTTGCAGAATATGTTGGGATAATTGTTACCACAGCTTCAAATTCTGTCTTATGTTACAGTCATGGGATTAATTAAAGAAAAATAATCAAGTTGGACAAGTTATGTGTCTTTGTCAATTCCAGAATCTGGTAATGTGGATTGGAAAATGCTCTAATAAAAGTTTTTCCCTGCCTGCTTAGGTTTGTATTGAATGAATCTCAAAGTCGACAAAACATGCCCTCGGCCCAGGGGTCTTCATCAAGTAGCATGGGAGGTCCTGGAATCCCTCAGCCACCTCCAGGGATGAGCTTTTATGCAGCCAAAAGGGTAATTGGAGATAGTCCATGGACACCAGAGCTGCTAGAACAGGTATTTAGACCTGTGGTCCTTGGTGAATTGTGGGTATGGTAATGGGGATGGTTGCAGATAGAGGAAAGGAAAGCCAGAGGGAAAATATGTAACTGATTCTGACCAGGTCTTTAGTTGTCCTGAGGGAATTTATTGAGGGATTTTGCATGATGCCTTAAGGAATTTTGCAGTGGTAGGGTGGGGAGGAGGGTGATTAGGGAGCAGCCACGACTGCAGCCTACTCTTGAGTTTTTCTCCCAAAGGTTGCAACAGTGTCTTCTGCTGTGTCCCTTTTTAGCAGTGGTATAACAGAGTATCCCGTAATGGGAATGCTGGTACTTTGCTGCAGATGACTTTGACAATAGGCAAGCTAAGAGATGGAGAGCATGTGAATTTCTCCTTAACAAAGCAAAAGCCATGATTTCAGACAGCTGAGGTGCTACAGTTACTGTAATATCCGCTTTCTTGTCAGTAACACTTTTTCCCTGGTGTTGAACAGTGTAAGCTGGGGATAGTGAAGTTCATTGAGGCTGAGCAAGTGCCCGAACTTGAAGCTGTTATACACCTGGTTGTAGCCTCCAGTGATACAAGACACAGTGTTGCCACTGCAGCAGACCTTGAGCTAAAGAGCAAGCAAAGGTAAGGTCTGGACGGTTGGAAAAGATGGTGTTAGTATTCCTGAAACAGCTAGCTGCGATGAATGTAGTGCTCTAGAAGAGGCTATGCTGGAGGAGAGGAAGGCTGAGGTCCCCTGTGTATCTGTGAAGCTGCCATGTGTTCCCACTGGTCTGGGGATGGTGTGGTTTGCAGTCTTGCAGCTGCAGTCTTGGAGCTGTGTGGATTTGATCTTTTTTGCAATCACTTCTGAGCCATTTTCTTACCAAATCATAAAACATAATGGTGGTTTCCACATTGCCCCCTGTGGATTATCAATTGTCAATAAGGCTTTAGTAAATGATTCCCAGAAAAGTATCATTTCATTTAATGTATTAGGAGAGTAAAGAGACTAATTGTGAAATGGATTATAGTCTAGAAAGTTTGGCAAACAGTTGTCGTTACTGCTGAAACTTCTGCTCACCTGCAGTTCACTCTTCATCATCTAAAGACAATGCTTCTGTCTTTACCTCATCAAGAGGCCAGAGTAATGGCTGCTGATACTGTTTGCTGAGACATTGACAGTGGGAGATTTGCTGGCTCATGTAGGAGGCTGGAGCAAGACAGGCCCATCTTTGAAATGTGTAGGTGGCTTCTGTAGAACATGGAGTTAAATTTGTAATGTGAAACCTTCTGCAGCTGAAGTCTGTTCATGTACCTCAGTCATGACGGAGGAAATTACTATATTAAATGATGAAGCGTGGTTAAGGAAGCTGGTCTCTCCTTCTTGTCTCATCTTTCCTTCTGAGTTGGTATTCTTTGTCCAGAGAGAAAAGTAACTGTATGGACAATATGTAATGTTGAATATCTTTTATAAGAAATATATGCTAGTTCACAGATTACTGTTCAATATTCAATTGGTAGATTACTGTGGTCTGTATGTCTTATTTCAGTGGGAGAAAAGGGGGCATGTAGGTTTCTAACAAATTGCTTGATGTCATGTTGTCAGAAATTGTTAAAGTGTAATTAGTTCACATTCTTTATGGCTATATATTATGTGGATATGGGAAAAGTGGTCAGAAATGAAACTGAGAAGTTCTATGTAAATTTTGGGAATTACATGAATGTGATGCAAAATGCTGTATTTTAAGAAGTAGTCAAAGGTCGGAATCATAACATGTTTGTGTTCAATGTGTTTTTTCATTCAGTTTAATTGACTGGAACAATCCTGCTATCATCAACAAAATGTATAAAGTGTATCTTGGGGATATACCACTGAAAACCAAGGAGGTAAGATTTGCCTTCAGAGTTGTCTATCTTCTTAATTGCTGAAGAAGTAATTTTAGTTGTCTTACTTTATTAAAAAAAAACATATATGTAGTTCTTTAATCTGTAACTTCCTTTGATATCTGTTTTCACTGAATATTTATGCTCTTTGAATAATTTTTTTCTCTGTGCCAGTGTGTTCTGATTTGCAGCAGAAAGTAATTTACTGTTGTCCAGAGATGCACTATTTAATCTCTGTTTCTGACAGGGATCTGTTCTGAAACCAGAAATGAAACGAGAGTCAGTTAGCACCCGTGTTAAATTAAAGATAGTTCCTCATCTTCTACGATCCCGGCAGGCTGCAGAAATGTTCCCAGCTAACATTCAGGTGATGTTTATTTTCCAAAGCTATACTTCCTAATCAGTTTGATGATACAGTTCCTCCAGTACTTAGAGACAGGAATCATTGTTACTGATTACAGTGTTTAAAAAAGAGGGGGAATGAAAATCTTTGAAAGCCAGATACTCTCTAATATGCTCCTTTCTTTTGGTCAGGTGGTATATGACGGACTCTTCGGTGCAAACACAAATGCAAAACTGAGAAGTCTCTCTTTGCAGTTTGTGCATCATATATGTATCATGTAAGTACTTCAGAGAGCACAATGTTTTTTAGCTATTTGCCTAGAAGCCACTCTGTTTAATAAAGATATAACTGAACTAATGAGTACTGAAATGCAGAGAAAGTAGGTGTTTTTTTTATTTAATCCGGAAAGCTCAGTGTGTCTGTGCTTGCACACAGTAAGTTGTAATATCTGATCTTAACGCAGTCAAGAGAAGTGATATTAGAGAAGAACCTTTTCAGGGATGCAAAAGGTAATATTTTGTTGGTTTCTCTAATTGCAGTTGTCCAGAGAGTAAAATAAAGCCCTTAGGTCCAATGCTTTTAAATGGACTTACAAAGCTGATCAATGAATACAAAGAGGTAAGATGAAGAATTCTTTACTATAATTCTTCATGTGAATACAAGCAAAAGATAATAAATTTATGATGGAAACTCATGTATCATTTTTTGTGTTTGCTTGAGAGGCTGCCAGAGGATACCTTTTTAAGAATTTTTGTTGGAAGAGAAGCCAATATTTTAAAATGCTATATAGCAAAACTGTTTTATTTATTTAACACTGATAGATATGTGCTTGGGCACCAATTGTAAAATCTCAAGAAACAATAGTGTTAGTAATACAAAGAGAGAAGTTAAAGTAGTGATGAATGTTTATGGATGTTTATGCCATTGTGTTAAGCATCTGTACAGGCCTGCTTGTTAGACATTCCATCCTATCTATCCAGAGATGGTATTACTATGGGAAGGATTTTACCAAAGAGACCTGCAAATGCCAGTCTGGCCTGACAAGGTGTTTCCAGTGCCATTTCAAAAGTCAAATTCCCCATGATACTCCTACATGTACCTTAGAAAGGGTAGATGTTGCAGATCACCATTTCTGCAGCTTTGAACTTCCTGCTGCTTCATTTGACTTTTGAATGTGACCTTCTGGCCTGCGTTGGTTTGAATGCATGAGACACCCAGGCATTGGGAAGGGAATGAAAAAGGAGGAAGTAAGCCTCTGTGTATAAATGTGCTGTATTGGTCATCCAGGATGCATTGTGCAAACAGCTTCCTTTGTTTACAGCTGCTGTTCAGAGCTAGTGGTTTCTGTCCCTCTGCTATACTGTTTCATATCTTCACTGAGTATCTTTATTTGTTTCTAAATTTGAACTACAATGTAGTTAGCTGAGACCAGAAGAGAGATTTCCATTTTGCCACAATTTGCAGTTTCTGTGTTTCTTAGACAAAAGCGTGCTCCCTCTGTTTCTATATAATGTTTTTATTCTTGGATAGAAATACTTTGTATTTTAGGATTCTTTTTCCATGAAAGCCTGCTGGAGCAATTTGAAGACAGGATTTAAAGTAAATGTCTATTTATAAAAGACATACCTCTGTCTATTTCTGGTTTTGCTACATCCTGTTTATTGTTTTATTATTCAAGGATTCAAAACTGCTATCAATGGCATATTCAGCGGTTGGAAAGCTCTCCAGGTAAGTGAAGCATCATCTAAGCAATGGGACATTGAATAACTTCTCCAGAGTAACCAGGTAATTTATCAGCAGCAAGCTTTATGCCACCTACCAGTTTTGCAGTTGAGTGCACGGTGCAGAGAAAAGCGTTCTTGTGACAACTCCAGAGATGTAAAAATAAATATGTTTTTAGCTGATAGCTTCTCTAGCAGTGATTAATGGCAGCTCATGAATTATGCACAGAATTTAAGAAATTGTTCCGCATTCTGGATTGCCAGAAATACAAATTTAAGGAATGCACAGCAAAGACCAGAGTGCAAGAAGCTAGGCAAGTGTTATGTTCAGTCATGTGCTGGTGATCTAAGTGGTTGTCCGTAAAATGTCTCACTTTCCAAACTGTGTTAAGGGAGGGAGAATGTGCTGCTTTATGGTGGACATAGCTAAGATAGCGCAAACTTTCTGTACTGGCTCTAATTGTTTGACACTTAAAATTTTGAATGAGGGGAAGACCAATGAAATGTGAAGCATTTCAATTTAATAAAAGCTTCATGGATTAAAATATCTTGTTTCAGCCGAATGCCTCAGCTCTTTACCAAGGATATAGCGCTGGTACAGCAGTTTTTTGAAGCCTTATGCAAGGTGGGTGCTGATGGGGCTTTGGGGAATCATTATTATTTTCTTCTGATTTTGCTCAGTTCTTGGCACTATACAGTGAAAAGTGTAAACTCTTGTTTTTTAACTGCAGGAAGATGCTGATACTAGGCTTGCCATTCAAGAAGCGTTGTCTATGATGGTTGGAGCATATAGTAACTTGGAAGGAGCCCAGCGTACCCTGATGGAAGCTCTTGTAGCTTCTTATTTAATAAAGGTATTTTCAGTGGAGTCAAAATCACATACCTTAAAAAAAGAGCAATTAATTGTATTCCTGTTTCCTGACACTTCCTGTTAGATAATTCTGGAGCAGATCTTCCTTTTCTTACTGAATGTATTGGCCTGTCTGGGAGAAGGCAGAGTGTGTATGCTCGGATAAAATACTTTAACATGGCTTGGTGATTGCAAGGAAGGTAACACTGCAGTTCTCTATATGTGTTCTGTTTAGCAAAAAAAACAAATCCATTGCAGTTGCATTGTATGTTTCTCCTAGTCTTCTCCTTAGAAGACTTTGAGAAGTAAATGCTTTAGGGACAGTCTTCTGAAACACTGTGGGACATTGAGAGTTTGGTAGAAAGGATCGTTCCGTGCTAAGTGGGATTTTAGCAGGCTGTGTGATACCTGACATAAGGCACCTGTGAACCTCTCCAGGAGCTTAGCCTTGAGACACTAGTCTAGACTAAACCAGACTTGACTTACTCAGAGTATCGTTTGTATTCAGAATACACCATAAGTCTGGATTTTCAGGAGTGAGTGTTGTATACTCTGTGTTTGTATGTGCATGAGTGCCCAGGCTGACTGCAGACGTGTATGTATTTCCAGTGTAAGAGATAATTTTCATGCTGATAACTTCTTTGCTCAAGGGATCTGAATCTCCAGGCAGTACATTTTTGAGACTATGTGTACCTTACAGACAAGATCACCACCCTAAGCTGGTATTTGTTTCCCACCTCAGGCTATGCTGCTCCTAAGCATAGCTCTGTTTTCTGTGGAGAGATGATATATATCAGTTTCATTTCAAAACTGCCTGTATTGAGCAGTTCAGTTTTTCAAGAATTAGTATGATTCCCGAAAGTTAAACCCAATATGTTTAATTAAACATTTAATTCCCCACTTGTGTGTATATGAGAAGTTTGCCCTGTCTCCTGCCATATGAAGTGTAAGCATGAGTAGTGTCTCAAAATGTCTAAACTTTTTGAATCATGTTGGTACCAGAGGTCAAAGCAAATGACTGATGATGTACAAGTGATGAGTGAAAGTCAATAATGCTGTCATTTAAAACTCAACCATATGTTTGTGTCTTTTCCCTTTAAGCCTGAAGTTCAAGTACGTCAAGTGGCCGTAAAATTTGCTAGCACTGTGTTCCCTCCAGATCATATCCCTTCCAGATACTTACTCCTGTTAGCTGCAGGAGACCCGTAAGTTGTTTTCCTTTATAAATTATTTTCTCATATATATACTTATGTATGTTTGTGTATATGTATATATATGTGTCTGTATATATATATGTATATGTTCCTATGCATACACATGTATATACATTCAGTATATATTTGCATTAAATATGAATATATGTATCTGTATGTGAGTAAGGTTGCACATAAATAACGTGAAGAAAATTAAATATGGTAGTTTGGAAATCAAACTTCACATTCTCGATATTCCGATGGAGAACTGTTACTCTACTCAGTGACAGTCTTGAGATTGTTTTTCTTCTTTCAGATGAACTGCAGTCACTGAAGCAGTTCATACTAATGATCAGTTGCAATTGCAAAAGTAAAAATGCATTAACTGAAATCACTTTTACAATGTCTAGAAATTATTTTTTTCTAGCAAATTCTGTCAGTCTATTTTTAGCTTGTATTTGCAGAGGGTTGAGCATGCGGTTTTGAGAGTTGCCACTCTGCTGAGGAGTAGGTGACTTGTTAAATTACAGTAATAATTTAATTTGCAATTTTCTGTTACTGCAGTGTAAGTGGTGGGTTTTTTCCCCAACTTACTCTAATTACTAAAGTTTTGATGAAAGCAGCTATTGTGTAACTAATACTAAGGTACTGGTTACTATATAATAGTACGGTATTGCAGATAAGCTGCAACAACCAGCTCTGTCATTGCAGTGTCAGCACTGTTTCAGAAGTAGTTATCTATTATTAAATAGATAATGATAAACCTAGTAGGTGGCAGCTGAAGCTTGACTATAAGGAAGTGATAGAGAGAAGTAGCAGATCGGAAACCAAGAATGTGAGAACCAGGAACTGATGCTGAACACTAGAAGGATGTAAGAGGAGCAGAAGTGAGCTCATCCAGACAGTTTTGCAAAGAGCACTCAATGCTATCCCTTTTTCTTTCCTGTCTCTAAAATTAACAAATATTACAAGTTATAGTGGAAGATTTTTTCTCCTTTTCTTTCAAAAAAAAAAAACCAAACCCACATCTCATTTAAAAACTGTTCTCTCTCCCCTAGCTTCCCAACATATCTTATTGCTCATTAAAGGCTGTTTGTTCTGTGCAAATAATGTCTGTTTCTCATCTTTTCTTCTGAAAGGCGGGAGGAGGTACATGGAGAAGCCCAGCGAGTACTGAGAACATTTTCTGGAAAAAATGAAAAGGAGAGTTCTGGGAAGCAGATGCCTTCTTTCCCTGAAATGGTCTATTACATTCAAGACAAGGTACAGTGTGTCTGTCACAATAAATGACAAATAGATGTGTGATACTCAGGCATGGGATAAGTGTGGTCTTGCCTTCCCTGTGTCTGTTTCCTACAGCTGCCCCAAGGATTAAAATTAGTAAAAATCAAAGTAAGGACCACACATAGTATTTCATTGCCGAGATTACCGCTTGTCTTCACTTTCTGCTGACAGCAATTGCAAGAGATCCAAGTGTTGAGTAGTGAGGCAGATCTTTTAACAAGGGGAATGTTTTGCTTTCTTACAATTTGTGCTGATGATATGTGGAATGAGGAATCCAGTTTTCAAGGGTTATAATCCAGCATGTTTTACAAACACAGTTCCTGAAGGTGCAAGAAGACTACTTTTTATTTAGTCCAGTGAACAATAATGTACATTAAAAAAAAATCCTAGGCTGGGAAAGGAGATCTTAGGACAAATGAAGAAGCCTGATTTTTTGACTTAAAGGCTTAATTTTTCTTGCACTGAGTGCTCATCTGGACAAGTGCTAAGATACTGTCTGTGTTACACACTTCTGTGTATAGTAGCTGTACTAGGCTTATAAGCAGTAAAGGAGATGTGAAGAGTCACAACATTTTTTTTCTTGTGATAGCTCACCTTTCAAACAATGTTAGAATTATGCAGTGTTGAAGCACGTGTGATTTAGCAAGAGATCTGTGATAGCAGAACTCTTATACCTGAGAGATTTCTTGTGAAATATGTGCTCTCATGGTGTTGTACTCTACTAATACTCTGAAGTATTTGAAGTTCTGTGAGAAAACTTGCTTTTTGCCCAGAATGCTGACTATTTAAGTAGATATAAAAAAATTAAGAAACCAAGATTCAGTTTTAGATAATACTCTTAAATTCTGTCCTTATGTAGTTAGTTTTAAAATTTCTGTTAACATTTATAATGTCACTAAATAATTATGGAATCAGTGTAGTTTAATCACTACTGACAAAATCAAAAATCCCCCAGTCATAGGGGAATTAAAATTTTTGAGCACTTTTTTGATTTTTATGTGTCCTGAAGGTGTATTAAAAAATCCTGGAGGTATAATTATTTGTTTAGTTGTCTCAAAATATGATTTTTCACATACTGTCAATAAACTGTGACTTTTGGCCATGTTGAGAAGTCTGTATGCAGTGCTTGGCACAGTTTTCTGAGATGAAAAATGACTGCATGATTTAGCACGATCCTTCTCTCCTTCTGAGAAAAAAAATACGTGTCAAAGAGTAGAACCCAGTCTGCTGGGTATAGGTAGTAAACCATTCCTCAAGGGAGTCACTGCCTGTTCACTAAATCAGGTTTTCTTTAATAATTCTGTAGGTCATTAAAATTAGCATTGCAAAAGATCATAGCATAGTGTTAAGGGGTGTGAGAATCTGTTGTCTTCTGCAATTGCCTGGTGTGTTTACTCAAGTACATGGCTGCCTGACTGACATGCACACTGATGTGCATGTTGCCTGTTTAATAAATACTTACTGTTTTTCTGCAACATTTGCAGGGGGTGTCACTTAAAACCTCCTGTTTGGATGTTTTTCTGCTGGTATATTCCAGCTTGTCAAAGCTAACATTTACATGGAAAGAAGTTGCTCACTTGCTGCTGCAGCCTTCCACATAGCTGGTACAGAGATTCGCTCTGAGTCTCTCTCAGTCAGAGAGGCTCCCTGGGCTTGGCTCGCACGGAGCAGGGCACCCACCTCCTAGTACTGGGGAAGCCTGGCTGCTCTGCAGCCTCTTCAGGCAGAGCTGCCATTTTAAAACTTTCTGATTGCCTGTAACGGGGGAGGCTCAGAGTTTGGAAGTTTGTAGGTACTTTCAAATTCTTAAGTGCTTCTTTGTTTCCTGAAAGGAAGAAAGAATGTTGTACTCCTTCAGCCTCCCCTGCTATTCCCTCTCATGCATTCAGAGTTTCCACTTTCTGAATTGATGTAAAGTAGATTGAACTGACTATTACAAAGTGCAATGGGCCCTTTTTATTACAGAACTGTTAAACATTTTCAGTTCTTAAGCAGAGGATTAACACAGTCACATCAGCAAAATTCCACTGAGCTTTTCAACATCTCTGCTATTATGGGTATGAATGTTCCACTCTTAATGTATTCTGTTGTTTAGGCCACTCACCGAATGAAAACTCCAGCTAAATATATGACTGGAACTGCAGCATTGCCTTTTAATCCTGCTACATTTGGAGAGGTAATTGTCTGGTTTTACTTCCTCTGATATGTGTACCACTATTTATCTAGAGGACAGCATAAGAAGCTAACAGGTACCATAAGTCACCCTGCATTCTAAAATTCTTTGAAACAGATGTTGGTATTAACTCTCTATCTTGTGTACTTAAATGGCAGTCTAAGCAAGATTTTCATAGGGGGTTTGGGAGGAATGTTCACGAGAGGATTGCTCCACTGCTTTCTGCAGCATATTTGAGTGGCATTACATATCAGAGAGGCAGTCCTGTGTAGAGGTCCCAGTATGCTCCTTGGGGTTCTTTTCCTAACAGAATCCCAGGCTTCAGTGATCTATAGAAACAAACTGAGATGGGAAGTGAGATTTGTATTAGCAATGTGTCGGGTTGCATTTGTACACGTGCCAAATTGGTGTAGGGTACAGGCAACTCCTGCAAGGAATTACATTAGCTGGTGATAAACCAAAAGTCTGCATATGATTTAATCTTTAGAAAGTGATGTAGGATTGTCAGGCCTATTGCAGAAAGTGATCTTAACGTTTGTTAGACTTTATATTTGTTTCTGTCTGTATGTTACCTTTCTGTCTATATTTGATAAAAGAAAAAACTATTCCGTTTTAGTTACATTGAATACAGCATATTCTCTGCTCTTTGTTTCCTGCATGGTTTATCAAGTGCTTATGCATTTAGGATCCTGTGTTTTTTATCTTCTCTACTTAGATAGTTCTCTATCTGCGGATGTGTCTTGCTCACAGTGCTGGTGTGGTGCCAACCTCACAGAGCTTGGCAGATATGCAAGATCATGCTCCAGCCATTGGACGTTACATAAGAAACCTCATGTCTGGCAACCACATATCTTTCTCTTCTTCCTCCTCCTCCTCCTCATCTTCAAAAAGTGCAGAAACCAACCCTGTACATATATATATTGGCCTTCTTCAGCAGCTCTTAGCTGGTGTTGGAGGTAAGAAGCTGTGTGCAGCAGTATCCTGAAGAAATAAATGTCTTCTCTTATTAGAAATGAGTTGTCTTGTGTTTTGAACTTGGCTTCAACAATCACAGAGTTGAAACACAGACTATATACTATTTAGTTTAAACTTGTTTTCTTCTGTGCTGTTTTGTAGGTGGGAGAAAGCATAGCTGTAAAATTGCAGCATCAGTTGACATAATAGTGTAAAATTGTGAAGCCATTGTATATAACAGCTTCTTCACCAGTGAATGCTGTGTCTTCCTCACTCTGATAGTAGCCTATCTGCCACAAGTGTAGTCTAAAACATTTGAATGCATTTTGAACTAATTGATACTAGAGTGTTTGCTTTTATTAGTTTCCCTAATATGTCTGAGAAATATTATACCCTATTATTCTGTATTGTTTATTATTCCTAGTGAATTACAAATAAATGCCTGAAATGCCTGATACTTCTTTACGTCTTTTTAGCACTGAATGTTGCATTGTTGTAAATACTGGAGCTGTTTAATAACCTCATTCTTTAATTATTGTTTAGGTTTGCCAGTCATGTATTGTCTTCTAGAAGTTGTTTCAGTGTATCCAGAAAAACTAGCCACCAGATTTGTAGACAAAATGGATTGGATTAAGGTATTGTGAAAACCTTTTTTTGGTGTTTTTCTGGGGGTGGATGGAATTTGGCGTTTACACAATCTGGCACATTTCCCATGGTGAAACAGAGTATTATTTCCAAATATGCACTTGATTTGAAATCTGGTATTTCTACTCACAGACAACATGTCATGAAATGTTGTATGTGCCAGGATGGGGAAAATTATTTTTTGGTTCTTCTGTATTTCTGTTTTTGATCATTCACTTACATGTTCTAGGTAGTCTGTCATCTATCCTAGGTATAGTCATCCATTTTTTCCTCTGCAGAAGAAAACTGAAGACAACATTCTATACATTTTTGACAGTGTGAATGTTTCAGTGGGAAGATGTGAATGACTTCTTAGAAGATGAGATTAATTACATCCCTAGTTGTTTTAGAGACCTTCCTGTGGAGATTTTTTTTTCTATTTATTAGCCCTAGAGAAATAAAAACCCATACACTGGAGTCTGCTTGGGTATAAGCCAAAGGGAATTCTGTGTTCCCTAGATTCTTTTCTCAGGCAGCTCTCTGCTTTTTCATTATTTGCCTCAAACATCTAGGATCTTTGAAGGTCTTACATGTTGCCATTGCTTTCACTGGGGCAATCTGGCAGAAACAAATACTTAGTCAAGTATTGAAAAACATTAGAATGTGTTCTAATAGTTTCTCCTGATGATATCTGTGGTGCATTGCACTGTATGCAAGATATCACTTCTCATTTACGTGCAGGTATGAACCATGCAGGAGAATGCTTAAAAACACTTCCCTTTTCAGTATTTCTCATCATTTGTAAGAAACTCTTCTTTGTCCTTGGCCTAATTAACTGCCAATTAATTTGCAGTTATTTTTGTTAATAATAATAATAATAATAACTGCAGTTATTTGCAGTTAATTTGCAGAATTAAGCTTCTAGGGGTAGTTACTGGTAGTACCGAGTTTCAGAAATAGTGTTGTAAATCATACTTCATGTGGTTTTGCTTTGCCAAGTGAAACAAACAGGTTGAGGGGTTTGTTAGAAGTCAGATATGTGATCTGATGGTAGGTTGAAGTTAACATTACATTTCATGACCCTGACAGATAATTTTTTGTTTGTTTGCCTGGCTCATTTTGGTTTCTTAGTGGTGGCCCAAGGCACCCAAAGGTTTGGGTATGAATTTTTCATGGGAGTGTGTTGCATTATACATGAAATTACTGGTAGAGGTAAGATTATGTCATAACAAATTAGTCGAAGCTTCCAAAATTCAAATTTTAGTAACTTACTTGGACAAAACAAGATTTCAGGTACAAATTGGGTATTTTTGCTTTGAGAACTGTGATTTCCTGGACACTATTTTTTTTGTAACGGTTGGATTTGAATGGTTAACCCTCTCGAGGTTTTTTTATTCCCTTTGATTAGCAAGAAGGATATGGAAACCTCCAGCAGCTGAGGGAAAGTGTAGTGGTTTAGGGTGTGGGTATTTTTTAGCACAGTATGAATGTAAAACCTGGAAGCTCTTAGCTGAAGACAAAATTCAGCCAAGAATTCAGTGTGCATGTTTTGACATAGAACTGGTGGGTGGCCCTCTTATGGCTAGTGATCTTCTTTCTTCAAAGTGCTCAGTGTGTAATGAATGCTTTGTTGAATTGAAGGCTTTGTTTCTTATTAAGTGATAATGCTATTGGTTTAAAGTGTGCTTTCTGAATTAAGAACTATTTATGTATCTCCATGACAATGTCTTTGTATATTGAAGCTCTTTATGAACAGACTGGGTAAGAAGCTGCTTCCATATTTTATGGCTTGTTTTTTTTTAAACTCCCACAGAACCTGATGAACACTAACAAAGAGGAAATGCGTGAGCTTGCAGCCCTGTTTTATTCTGTAGTGCTGTCTACCATGTCTGGAGATGAGCTTAGGGCGTCCTTGGAGCAGCTGATCAAGATGACAAAAGACAGCCATGTAACTACCTTCCTTTGCCTGCTTCTTGTTTTTCTCATGTCATGTAACTGGTAGGATATTTGAATCTTACCATGTGTCCAGGATGTATTAACCTTAATCTGGGTATAAAATTAACTAACTGACTTCCAGCTGGATGGTGAGAAGGGATTTTTGTTGTAGGTGAGTGCAACAGATCTTAAAATAAATTAATCCCGGAAGCTGTTAAGGTTGGTAGGAGGATTTCATGGAGGCATGTCCCAAGCAAAGCACCATCACGTATTTAACCAGTTTTAGCTAATAGCTAAATAGCTAAATAGCTAACCAGCTAAATAGCCACATCCCACTGAGTGGTAATGGATCACACTACCTACTTCAAACTGTTTACCTGTTCCTTATTCCTGAGCACTCACAGAATCAAGAAAATTTTTAACTTGTTAAATGTTCAGCTCATCCCCTCCTGAGCCGTAGTCACCTCCTGGGTCCTCGTTGCCTCAGGATCTTGTGCTGTATTAGGGCTGTGCCTTCTTCCCTCTTGCCCCACATGGACTGCTCAGCAGCCCTCCACACCTGTGTCTTTACATGCTGGGTTTGCCTGCCTTCCCTTCTCTAGCAGCTCCGATCGTCTCCCCTTAGCCTTATTTCTCCATTTTGCCACTGCAGCCATGGAAAAGGAGTCCTGAAAACAAATTGGTCTGGTTTCTGTGCTGGTGTATCTTGAATCCTGCATGGGAGGGAAAGGAGTAGTATTTCTAAGTTCTGTTCCCCCAAAATGGTTTTGTCTCAGTCTCTCTAAAGGACTTAAAGGGCTACCATTTTACATTGCTGGTAAGGGGCTGACAAGAAGTGCTGATTGCCTTATGTTGTAGTTAACAAACATGATTTATTTTGAATCTCTGAAAGCTCTGCCTGTGATCCAAAGCCATGTCATTGCTCAGTTTTGTGTAGGGCACAGCTCCTATAGTCACAAAGCCAGTATAGATGGGTCCCAATCCCTCACTGCTTTCAGCCTCACTCACCCATGTGAACTGTGAAAAGAAAAAAAAGCAGGGTGTTTCCTTGCCTTTGTGAGTCTGAGTCAGGTAGAGCTCTGACTTGCTGCTTCTGTACAAAACCATTTGAATGTGTGCACCTAGGGGTGGTGGTGATCCTAATGTCTCAGTAAGGACTGCAGTGTGAATGGATAACTAAAGTGGAGATGGGAGAAGGATCCATCTGCTGGCTTTGCTGCGGTGAGACCGCATCGAGGAACAGTTCCTGGTGGCCAGGCTAGGTTGAGGATCCTATTGTGGCAGCATAATTGCACCGGTGAAACATTTGTAGTGTTAAAAAACAAGAGGTATGAACTAATCCAAGCTTAAGGTCCTGTATCCCTCCCTTTGTTTGTTTGTTTTTTTTTTCAGTTAGGTAGCATTTGAGTCTCACAGCCTTTTTTCTCCACAAAATCCTTTTGCTAGAATTCACTGGTAGGAATAAATATGGTCATTAAATAGTTCCAGCACCAAATCAGCATTGGAGAAATTGGTGTTTTTGACATTTAATTGTATTGATTAGATTTCACGATTTGTGGCCTGCCAAGCTGTAGAGGCATTGCCGTCAGCATAGGCCAGGTGTGTTCTCATTATTAGCCATGCAAATGTAGAGCAAATACCCTGTACTGCTTTTTACCAAACAGTATATTTTGTCCTCTTAGTCTGAGTATGTCTGGTTTTTAAGTAGAGACAATGTAGTTTGGGGGTTTTTTTGAGTAGCTTTAGGAATGTGAGTGCTGGTGATAAATTCCTAATTTGTCCTCCTAGATCTCTTTTAAGTTTTGTTAAAGAACTCCATTCATCAGAGAGCACTAACAATATCAAACTCTCTGTTGTTTTATTATGTGTTAGAGCTCTGCGTTCTTCAGGGTGCCTTCTGTTCTGGCTTGTCCATATGTGTTTTTAAATCAGTGCTTTGTGCAAAGTGTTACTTACTTTGAAAATGAGATTTTTTGCACTGTTGGTGTTGTCTGTAGAGTCCGGAGGTCCAGCATGGATCCTTGTTGGCTTTGGGATTTACGGTAGGAAGGTACTTGGCTAAAGGGAAAATCAGAACAATGGAGCTACATGACATAGAACAACCAAACACTTCAGTCATGCCGGAACAAGAACAACTTATAAAGTCGGCAACAGAGACAATAGGTAACTTCCTGCCTAAGACTTTGCTGCATGTAACAGTTGTTTTTTTTAATCCACCCCAGGCTGAGGATTTTTTGGAGATGCTCAGCCCATAGATAGTGTAATGATGAGTTCAATTTTTGTGATAGAATTTACAGCCTGTAAGAATGTAATCTGATTAGATGTATGACATTTCAGCAAAACCTAAGTGGACTTTGTAACTTGCAGACCAGCACAGCACAATCAGGAGTGGTATTATTGCCTAGATTCCTCTCAATATCTCCTTTCACTCCCATTTTTTTTAACATAATGCTTCCTACCAACGGTAGAGGAAATTAATGCTTTGCTTCTTGCATGGGTAAAATACTATCCGCTGCTAAATAATAATACAAAATCTGAGTCATCGTGGTTTGCTTTTCCCTGTAGGTTCTTTTTTGGACAGTACCTCTCCCTTCCTTGTGGTGGGTGCTTGTATGGCTCTTGGGGAGATTGGCAGGAATGGCCCCTTGCCAATCCCCAACGAAGGAACAGGATTTACAAAGCTGCAACTTGTTGAAAACTTACTGGCCCGAATCCCTTCCAGCAAGGAAACAAATAAGGCAAGATTTTTGTAGTGTTCCTGTGATTCCTTTTCATTTCTTGAATGCTCACTAGGTATATATATTACATGCCAAACTCAGCCTCGTTTTTTAAAGGAATTTAGCTTTTTGTTGGCTTTAGTGGGTTGAGTGGGGTCTGGGTCTTTCTGATACTGTCTGACACTTATCACTTGTGCTTTCTATAGTCATAACTAGGGGCTTAAGAGATAAAAATATGAATGGTCTCAATTTTAATTAAAGAAAAATGGGAATATCTTCTTTTACCTGCACATAATCCTCAAAGGTAACAGGAAATTTGTTCTGATCTACTTTGAAAAAGAAGTGCACTGATTGATCTAATAAGCCGCTTGCGTGTACATCTGATACACTGAGTGAAACTTCAGCAAGGGTGAGAAATAGTGGATTTAAAGTGTTTCTTCTGGACTTACAGGAAGGTTATATGATGGTGTGGTTTTTTTTGTTTTTTTTTTTTTTTGTATTTAAGATGAAGGAACGAGCAATACAAACATTAGGTTACTTCCCAGTGGGAGATGAAGATTTTCCCCACCAGAAGCTACTGCTGCAGGGTTTAATGGATTCTGTGGAGGTGAGACACTATCAGTGTATTATCCTTTATACTACAGCAAGTATTTCTCTTTGGATGCTTTTTATGTACTCTAGAGCCAGATTTACAGAGGGACTTGACCTTTGTAATAGTGCCTCTGGGTTTTTTAAAACTGCCTTGAGGTAGAGAGCAGAGGTAGACTTGGGGCGGGTAAAAGGTTTTATGCCACAGTTAAAAACTTGCTAGTCCAGGTCTCTGCCTCAGTCTAAGACAAATACTCATGCCCCTTCAAGAGGCTTATGGATTTTTTTTTGTACACTGTATGTAGAAAATCTCCAGATCTTATATTAATGAAGCCTTAGGCCTCTACTTTGGCTTTTAAAAGTGCTCTGAAAGAAGGTAATATAAATACCTCTGAGCTACATCAGCTAATACAACTCACTTGAATTGGAAGTTTATAGAAGTATATGTATCTGTTGTCCATATAAATTCATTATTGAAGTGCACTGCATTCTTTCACATTACTTCAAAGCTTCAATACACACTGCAATATGCCAGATAACAAAATTAAATAAAGGGAGCTTTTTTTAGTGTTTTTAATTTACAGCTTGTTTTGCCTTTCTTCCTTGCTGATACTGACATAGGATTCTGCATTGTAGAATTGGCTGTTGAGTATCAGATAGGCATGCTTTGCTGAGTCCTCCAAGTCTGATGTGATCAAACAAGCAAGAACCATAAAATTATAGAATGGTTTGGGTTGGAAGGGACCTTAAAGGTGGTCTAGTTCCAACCCCTCTACTGTTGACAGGGCAGGGACACTTCACACTAGACCAAGTTGCTCAAAGCCTAATCCAGCCTGACCTTGAACACTGCCAGGGTTGGGGTATCTATGGGTGACCTCTTCCAGTGCCTCCACCTTCACAGTAAAGAATTTCTTCCTAATAATTCATCTAAGCCTACTCTCAGTTTGAAGCCTTTAACCACTTGTCCTATCACTATACTTAAAATACTAAAATACTGAGAATACTGTGTACCCAAACATCAAAAGATGTTTCTGAGTGCCATGTTTTTCTCCTGTAACTGCATGGGGACATTACAATTTCCTTTATAAAAAGTATACTTGAAAAAAAACCATTTATCTTAGATTGCAGGAAGCTAAGGGCTTAATTCTCCAAGAGCCAGAGCATTTTGTGCTTCTAGAGCATAAGGAAAACTATCTAGAAATTGCTCAGCAGTTTCCATAACTGGTTCTTACAAACATAAAATTCATCATAAGTACTGACAAGAAAGTGGCATATCTTGTTCTTTAAGGCTCAGAGGATAGTGTAAGAAGGACAGTGAAGCAAACACAAGTACCATCTGAATTCTTTGAAGTACAAAACAAGTACCATCTGAATTCTTTTAATGTGAGAAAAAGGTTTCTGCATCTTTTAAGACATCAGCTTCTGGATGGAATTACAGGAGACTCTGTTGACACTCCCTATTATAGTAAAGCCATAGTAATTTTCACTAATTACTATCAGCATCATTTAAACTTTATTTTCATTCTGTTGAATTCTTTCTTTTCACCAAGTTGAGCTTCTGCTAGAGAAGCAGAGACTAGTATATGCTTTGTCAAAGGTATACTTTAAAAAAATGTGGGAATTTTAGCTTTTGTCATTCATTTCAGACAGATTGGCATTGCCTCATTTTCCATCAACTTCAAAGGGTCTGAGGTGCCACATAGTCGCAGAAGCTCACCAGAAGAGTGATTTTACTGTAAATTGGTGCTGAACACTGGGACTGGGAAAGAGAGTGTGGTTTTGTGGATTAAGTGCCAGAAGTTTTGGTGTATGCTTTGTTAGTACTGTCAGTGATGCTCTGATGTGTTTTTCAGGCCAAACAGATAGAGCTGCAGTTCACTGTTGGTGAAGCTATTACCAGTGCTGCTGTTGGAACCAGCTCAGTGGCTGCACGGGATGCATGGACAGTCACAGAGGAGGAATATATCCCTCCTTCAGGTAAGCCTTCCTAATGCAGGGGCTGGGTTGGGAAATGTCTGGGCTAACACTTGGCTCCAAGTTTCATTTCTGTGGTGTTTGGTTTATTACAGTATATGCAAGAGAGGTTTTGTGTTTGTCGTTATATACAGGTTGTTTTACCTCTTCATGTCCGTCTGCTCAGAGGGCAGAAGGCTTCATTCATCAGCTGTTTAAATAGCTGCTTATGTAATTCATTGCCACTTGACTGTATTTGTTTGGTTTTTTCTTTTTTTGTTTGCCATGTTGAGTTAGTTTTGGCTTTTTAATATGGAAATCTTTTAAAATATCATTTTGAAGACTGAACAGGAAAATAGGGTTATAAAATCAAATTGCAAGAGTTTTCCTATAACTTCAAGTGATAAAATTAAGTGAAATTTATGTGCAGTAAATTCTACTTAAGGACTAAGATTCTGTACCCATGGAAATACAAGTGTGACAAAAGGCTAGCTTCAAATCAGGCAACTGTAAATATCAGTCTCAGACCTGCAACACATGTTTTAATTTTGTGAGACTGGTCTTAGATGTGCAATGTACAGAAAGCTGAGCGTGTGGTAAAAATGAAACCTTGCCATTGCTCCAGAAATTGTGAGTCCTAACAAAAAAAGAATTTGCCCTGAGTCTTAGGCAATGTGAATGGTACCTCTTCTTGGCCACAGGCTCTGAAACGTGTTAATGAAGAGTTAGGAGGATTCTGTATTTTTATTATTTATTATACTATTATTACTTTCCCAGTGACTCCAGTGACTTCCTAAATAAGCAGAGATTAAGGTGTTACCTGAGTGGTCTTGAGTTCATTAGGTTTTTCATTATTTCCGTGCTGTGGTGCTGGATTTCTTCAGCCCTGTTAACTCCCAACCTCGACGGCGAGAGTGGGCTGTCCCCAGAAAGGCGTCGAATCCGGGGTGCAGCTGTAGGGCACAGCTGCTCTACGGCACTGGTGGACTGCGTGGGGGATAGGACTGTGCCGAGGGCAGAGATGAGGAACAGGGAGAGCTCTTCCATGTTGAACATACATCCATGTATGTTTTCCAAAGGCGTTTATTGCCCGGAGGGTCAGGGACAGAAAGACACTGAACAACATACATCAACTTATATGCGGGGGAAGGTCTTAGGGGTGGGTACAATCTTTAACCAATTGGGAGAATGGGGCTGGAACACAAGGTGGGGGATTACAGGGGTGGAGAACAACTTAAGCAAACCAGTGGGGCCTGGAAGGATACAAAATTGATAGGGAAGTTTCTAGAGAAAGGGGCAGGCATGGGAAGGGATTGACATTCAGTGGGAGGAGGAAGAGGGAACAGAAGGGCAGGTCTTTGGAGAGATGGACAACTAGGGCAAAACGAACAACATGGGGGAAAGGAACAATCGATTGGTAATGAAATATGCTATGACAATACAAAATAGGTGGGGTTATAAAACTGGCTACTAGGACCGAATTACAATCAAAAACACGCACTGCAACATTTCCATTAAAATGGGTATGGATGGTTCTCAAAGTTCCTCCCCTCCACCTTTTTTTTTTTCATGTAGATTTGAAAGTGAATGATGTGGTGCCCTGGGTCCTAGACCTTATTTTGAACAAGCACATCATCAGTCCCAACCCACATGTTAGACAGGCAGCTTGCATTTGGCTTCTGTCATTGGTGAAAAAGCTGAGCACCCACAAAGCAATTAAGGTAAGAAATGTGTCTTTTCTTAGCATTGGCTCCTTGTCTCTATTTTTGCTTCTCACCTTGTTTTTGTTTCTTCCTTCCTCTTCACTTCTATTGCCTCTTTTCTCCCCATGCTGGTACAGTCCCTTACTGAGGTCATTTTGAGACATGGCCTGTCTTTTGGTTCTAGAGGAACAGACTATCTGGCAGATGAACAAGGGTGTTTGTCACCTTTGTAAATATCTGACTTGCATCCAAGTCAGAGTAATCTCAATGCAAATAGCTGTTGTAAGATGAAGTAGAACTACATCCTCCCTTGGGAAGAAGAATTTGGTATCTGTATAGTGTTTAGGATTTATATTTGGAAAATGTCTGAGAGGTATAAGAAGGAAAGAAGAAGGAGAACGGAATTTACTTGTTTCACAGTGTTTATCTTTGGTACCTAGGAGCAGTTACGATGTGCTTCGTGTACTGTGCATTTTTGGTACGCTTTATGAATTTTATATTTAAAGTGCTTGTCTATGATGAGAGAATGTGAAAAGTCCCATACAAGGACTAAATAAAACATTCCTAACCAAAATGTCCTCCATCTGCATAGAGGTACTATGGACTGTGATGGGATGAAGTAACCATTTTGTACTCTCCAGGTATTGATAAAGAGCTTCTGGGAAAAGCCTCTTTGCAAATGTAAATTATATATATAAAACATTGCTGCATATTTCACTCATCCAAACAGTGCATCTTGTAGGGAGGTGGCAAAACTCACCAGTTTGGGGATAGAAGAAGACCCATCTGACTGCAATCCAGATTTATGATGCATTGCTGCCTTGTATTAAATAAGGAAAATGAAATATGTGGTTTACTAATGTGATGGTATACGTGCATGGTGGGCTGGACAAATTAACTGTTCTCTTCTGTGAATGCCAGTCAGGCTGCTACTCGTGTCTCTGGAAAGAAGGGCAGTTCTTATCATAAGTGTAGCTCAAATGGGCAACTCAATTGATACAGTAGCCTCTGTTTGTCTGTTAGAAAGTTACCTGGAGACCAAACGAAGGATCCAAAATAATATCCTTTTCTCTCATCTTACAGTCTCATCTCAAGGATATTCAAAGTGCATTTGTTTCAATTCTGTCAGATAGTGATGGTAAGTACTGTTGCATCTTAAAGACTTGTGTCTTTTTGTGGGGATTCAGCAGACTGGAGGAAATCTTTCAACAGGCATAAAGTCAACTACACTCTGTCAGCATTAAAAGATGACTGTAGAAACTTCCCATTTCTTGTGTTAATAGGAATGATTTCTTTTCTTGACATCATGTGCAGAGATAAGAAGCACGGCTTTTTTGTGCTAAAAAGCACACTGCATTTGCCCCTTCAGACTGTAGTAACAGAAGTGGTGTTACTTCAGCTCTGTTTTGGGCAGCAGGATGTGTATCACAGAGTTCTGCATGAATAGAAACTCTGAGACCACTTCAAGCTAGCACATTTTGGCTTACAGCTCTACCCATGGCAGCTAGTGGAAAGAGTGGCTTCCGGCAGCCCTATGCAAAGCTCACTGAAGTTGAAGAGAGTATTACCATGGATGATTTCAGGTGCCACTAGCATGTCAGATTACCTATGGCTCTTGGAACTCTTTCTGCTGTTTCAAAACTTACAGTAACCATAGTTATGTGAAGATGTCACCTAATTTGAAGGGGTTTATGCCTTCAGAACCATTTGCAGCTTCAGAATGCAAAGTTTGTCATGACAGACTAGATCTGCGCTGAAATGGAGAGCTCTGAAGTGCAACACAGACCCATGTTTGCTATTTCCTGGTTTTGGATGAGCCTTACTTTTGAAATTTGTGTACTGCTTAGTTACATGCTCATCTTGAATTTTACTTGGTAAAATCTCTTGCAGAGCTTAGTCAAGATGTTGCTTCAAAAGGTCTTGGGCTGATATATGAACTAGGAAGTGAACAGGATCAGCAAGAGCTAGTCACTACACTCGTTGATACCCTTATGACTGGGAAAAGGTACAGTGAACTCAGAACACAGTGAGAGAGTGCTCTGAGTTATGTGTGTGGTGGGAATGAAAATGTGCCTCTTTTTTGTGTGGAAAGAGATGTTTTGGGGCCAAGGGCAAGCCAATATCCATTCACAGAGAGTCAAACTGAGACATTTCTTAAATCGCCTTAGAGTATTTTGTGACTGAAGTTGTTCTGGTTTTGTTACATTCAACAAAGCTTCAAAACAATGTGTCAGTCCTGATTCAAAGTGGTTCAAATCAATTGGGATTTGCTTAGATTTGCTACGTGCTGTATTGTGTAATTGCAGAGAACACTGACCACTTGCAGCAACTCTGCACATTGTGAATGTTGCAGAAGTGATGACTTGCCTGTGCTGAGAAGCACCTTTTGCTAAGGAAGTGTTGTTAATGGTCGCTTGTCAGCTTTAATATGAAAAATGCTGATCTTACAAGACTCGTGGCTAGAGATCACGTTGCTCAGTATTGGAAATGCTCTTTAATAGACTTCTCCTGTCTAGCCTGGTGTAGGTTTGGCCACTGAATCATAAAAACCTAGGCTTGGAGTGTAGGGATTCATTGGTGGTAAGCAGGAAGAAATTAGATGGATGGAAATGGTATTATTTCATTTTTAAATACAGATTTGCTGTCCATTATATGCCTCATGTCTGGACAGAACAAAAAGGTTATCATTCAGTGTTTTGACTTTCTACCTTTGCACAGCAAAACTCTCACTTGCTGTAATGTCTCCTTAATATTACGTGTGGTGCAGGTTAGTGACATTCTTTGCAGTGTGTGTAGCTTTGCCCACCTGTATGTTTTTTGTGAGATTGGAGCTAAAAAAAAGTAAAGTTTCTGAGTTAATAAAGCAAAATTACCTGTTCTGTAGTGTGCAGTGTATTCAGCTGTAGAGTTAAGTAACGCTGATACTGGACTTCTTTTCTATCAGAGCCAAACATGAGATGACTGGAGAAACGGTGGTATTTCAGGGAGGTCTGAGTAAAACCCCAGATGGGTAAGTTTACTGATAGTCTCTGACAGAGACATGGTCAGTGCTGAAACAGACTTCCTTGAAAATCTGCTTCCTGATATTTTGTTCCTTCTTGTTCTCCAAGTTACTGTAACTATTTCTGTGTAATACAGATGTGCTGCTCACCTTTCTCTGCCTGCTTTAGGATGTGAATTGAAAATAGCTTTAGATGTAGCATTTGTCTAACTAAAAATAGTAACACTGATTTACCTTCTGCTTTCAAAGTCAAGGTCTTTCTACCTACAAAGAGCTTTGTTCACTGGCTAGTGACCTCAATCAGCCAGACCTGGTGTACAAATTCATGAATCTGGCCAACCATCACGCCATGTGGAATTCTCGGAAGGTAATGCTCTGCTTTCATACAACTTCCATTCACACTGTCTGGAAACAGTAATCAATTTCTTTATTCCTGGTTATATGTTTTATGAATAACTGCATGTGGAGGGTGTTGATGCCTTGGTATCAGTCCAAGGCAAATTTAGCAGGCTGAGAAAAAAATTTAGGATTACTTGAAATTCTTACAGGAAAACTTTAGTATCAGAGTATTCGTATAATCCTACATTTCCCTCGGAATTAACTGATATACTTTTTTTTTTTTTTTGAGTGTGCTTAGAAAGACAATCCTTAATGTGTTCAAACAGTGATAGTGTTTTGAAAACTGGATGAATTTTTGGATGCCAAGGAAAGTTGTTTTTAAATAACAACTTTTAAAGTTGTTTAAAAACAAAAGTTTAAAAACTTTTGTTTTTAAATAACAAAAGATCTTTGTTATTTAAGGAGGCAGAATAAAAAGTAATCAGCAAGTTGCTGAAAAGCATTTTTGTCAAAAGTATCCCTTTTAAACTCAGGTTTTCATATTTTAAAACAGCTGGGAGCTTTAGCAAAGCCAAAATACTGTTGGATCCACTTTCAGATGAAAAAAGGAGCATCATAATTTAGGTGTACTATTCAGAGCTTTTATGTGGGGACTCTTCACTGGCTTTATAGAAACATGGAAGAACTTCTTTTGAGTCCTTGACAACACCTCTTAGTGCAAAAAACAAGTTCCAGCTTTAGCTCTCATCCAGAGTTTGACAATTCAGCACCTCTCAAGACCTCCCTCAGCACTGTGACTTCAAAAGCACAGGAGCATAGTTAGGTTCATGACCCTGGTGGAATTTCTCCAGCCCAGATGAGTCAAGAAAATCCACTCAGAAGGTGTGGGTTGAGCTTTCGCATTTGAAGATTTTGCAGAGTCTTTTTAGGTTGAAGAGGACATCTGGAAATCTGTGCTCTATACCCCCCACAAGAGCTGAACAGAGAATGCTGTTCAGGGCTTTGGAGGTGATGCCTTGCTTTTCCTTACACTTTCTGCAACTTCTTCATGGCAGTGATCCTAACTGAAAATGTGTCTTTATTGCTGCTTTCTAGATTAACCCAAACAACATATCCTGTCCTATGAAGTCCCTAGTGTGAGGTTTTGAGTGGCAGCTTTTGACACTGCAAGTCAGAAAACATGCAGTCATTAGAGGCAGTCACTGCACTGCCTTCATTGAGTAATTTTTTCCTGCCAGATCTTGTGGGACTTCATCAGCAAGGACAAGCATCAGTTCCTCTGTATTAGAAGTGACAGTGGAACTGACAGTATTGGAGAAAGAAAAGGTCATAGAAGAATACTGAAGTTTAAAGTAAATATGGGCAAATGCAGAATTATAATCCCCAGAAATTTCAGGTTTTAGAAGTAAGGTGGAGTTATTTTGGTTTTAGTTTTTCACTTCCTAAGTTACTCTAACTTTTCTAAATCAGCAGAGTTATAAGGAAGCAGTGGCCCACCCTCACCAGTTTAGCCAAGAAAGAATCTCTTTTGGAAGAACATATTTAAATCTGCATAGTTTTAATTCACCAGTACTATTTCTGTGAATGAGTTCAATCAGTATCTTGAAATAAAGGTTGGAAGAAAGTTTTGAAGTGGTATGTTGTCTGCTGAGTGTGATTGTATGCTTGAGTTTACTGTGGTACTGTAGTGTGATTGTATGCTTGACATTACTGTGTACCCTGTGAGGATGGACTAATTCTAGTACCATTCTAGACATTTTGATTTGGTCTAAATCTGAACCATGTCCGTCAATTTTGCCTGACTGTGGTGTGCCCCTGAGCAATAACTGGATGAGTGAACAATGTTTCAACTAATACTATTTGATTGTTATTTCAGGGAGCAGCTTTTGGTTTCAATGTGATAGCTGCCAAGGCTGGAGAGCAGCTGGCTCCATTTTTGCCCCAGCTTCTTCCCCGGCTCTACCGTTACCAGTTTGACCCCAACCTGGGCATTCGACAGGCAATGACCAGCATTTGGAACGCACTGGTCACCGACAAGTCGATGGTGAGTGACTGGCAAAGTGCGGCAAGGGGCTTTGCTGCCAGCCAGCAGTGTATTGGAGATCCTCATGGCACAGATGCATTTCATGAAAGTGGGGCAGTGCAAAAAGGGGTGAAGTACTGCACTGGAAAGGAGGTGTTTAAATCCATGGATGAGCTTGGAGCTTGCACAGAGATTTTGCACTGTCTGTGCAAAATTTGTGAAAGGATTTTGCTGACTTTGTTTGTGCAGCCAGCATTAAAATTTATTATTTACTTAGAATGGCGTCTTTCCACTTTGATATTGCTTTGATACTGATTATGAGAAGTTTTTCAGGAATCCTTATGGCCTAAGATGCCTTCCTGACGGAAAAGCATCTAAATATAGCTCCTCAGTTTTTAAGTGGGAGGAAGCTCATGGTTGGAGGCTATTCCATCTGTTTGAGGAGAACTCCTCCCAGGTGTATTTCAGGAATAAATGATTTTCAAAAGATGCCCTTGCTCTGATTCTGCAAGGCTTGGAATTGGGTTTGCATTTTTTTCTTCTAGGAAAGCTCGTCTTAATGTGAGGTCATTCGCTCTAATCCCTCATCAAAGCACAACTGCTTCTCCAGTAAATATATGTTTGGTGTTGCATTTTAACAGTTCAGCTAATAAAGGCCTTAGGGGATTTTCTTGTTGCATTTTTCACAATGTTGAGGACTCAAGCAGTGCAGAGAAAGGCATGTCTAAAGCACAGCTGGAGAAAGTTTGCACAGCACTGGCAAGCATTAGTTATCTGATGTGGCTGAAAGCAGGTTGTATTGTCCAAAAGGACTCTTTTTTTACAGAGTACTGGACAAGGATGCATAGCTGTACTTCATGATTTTCCTTTTTTTAATTATAGGTTGATAAGTACATGAAGGAAATTCTTGAGGATTTGATCAGTAACCTAACCAGCAGTCTTTGGAGGATCAGAGAATCCAGGTATTGCTAGGAAAAGTATTAGATTTGTCTTTGAACTCGGTTCTTTTCTCTTATTCACCATAAACTTGTTAACCTGAAGAAGTTGAGGGGGAAAAGAAGACATATCCTTTCCTCAGGATAGAGCTCAGCCTAGTAACCTGCCCTTGGAAGTATGATACAATCTTGAAGCTATTTGCCTGAATTTTTTTATTGCATGTTGCTTTATACTAAACAACACCTTCTGAAGAATGAGTTTTCTAGTTACTAGTTCTTGACTATCCTTGAATCTGAAATAATGCTTTCTCTTAGAAAGCCTTGTCAATCTGATAATTATGCACTTGGCTGCAGGATGCCATTTTTAATAAAATGCTTTTTGTTTTTAATGGTTTGTAGCTATGCTGTATTGAAAACCTCCATTTTAATTTCGATTCCATACTTTATACCACTTTGGTTTCTTCTTACTGTATTCTTAAAGAAGAAAATACTAAAACAGTTTTGTCACTGGAATGTTTGCAGTAGCAGTTTTCACCACAGCAGCCTTTTTCACCTCCTGTCATCTGTTTCAAGTTTCACCTGAACAACTGAGCATTCTTTTCTCTGCTAAAGGAAACATTCTTGTGACAGAGTGTTTGGGGAAAGTAAGGAGTGTGAAACAGTTCTCATTTTTCTAAACTATTTATATTTATGAGGATATCTGAATATATACACCTATATTAAGTAAGAACACTGTGTGAAAGAAATAAAATTCCCTGTTTGCAGTTGTCTGGCACTAAATGACTTACTAAGAGGAAGACCTTTGGATGATGTCATAGACAAGCTTCCAGAGATTTGGGAAGTCCTGTTCAGAGTGCAAGATGACATTAAGGTAATGGAACTGACAACTCAATAGGAATCTTCAACAAACAGTACAGTGATCAAGCTCTGAGGTGTTTAAAGAGAGATTGACAAATGAGCTTGAAGCCAGTGGGTGTTTTGAGTATTAAGCAGACTAGAAATTCATGCTCCTTGAAAGTAAAATTTCCATGCCATCTTGAAAATTTTCTTTATGTTTGAAGTTTTTATTTCGTTATGTTTTGTTCCTGCTGTGCTTATTCTAGATGATTTGAGATTTTTCCTTGATAAAAAAGAATTCCTGAGTAGTTGCTTATCGTTTGAATATAAAAACATTTATTTTGGACCTCTAGTGTGCTGGACTGATACATGGTAATATATGGTGTGCTGAACTTGGGTATATGAAGTCAGAGTCTTTGGGTCCTTCCAGGTTTCAGCTCTGTCAGTATATTGATTGTACCAGATACTCAGATTGACCAAAGTCAGAATTTCTTTTAACAATCTTCTAATACTTTCTTCCAAAGATACTGCTACTTTCTATTAAGTATTGGCCATGAAGATAGCCTTGTCTGTTCTAGTGTTAACGCTTATTAATTAATATTAATCATTCTAGAAGAATAAAAATAACAGAAATAATGGGTGACTTATTTTTTTTAGGAGACTGTGCGAAAAGCAGCAGAACTGGCCCTAAAAACATTAAGCAAGGTAAAACTCTACAATTTTGTCATATGCGCATGTAGACAAGACGTGTATGGTTTTGATGTCAGGAGTGACCATAGACTATATTTACTCAGAGGATCTCTAGTGTGAGATCCTACACTTTCAGTTGTGAAAGACTGAACTGTGAAAGTCTGCCCTAGAGAGCAATCATAGCATCACCACTCCCCTATACTTTTATTGATGGTAGTGAAATCCTACTGCTTGAGGGTAATGTGATGTTAAGGTCTGTACAAGCAAAGGAAGGATATAATAAACTGTGGGGTTTTCCTCCAATGTTTTTTCCTTACCTGGGGGTGGAATTTAAGTAAACTTACTGTAACTTCAACAGTTTACCAAGACTGACTGATCTAGTTGACCAAGCCTGGTGGTACGTCACTGGTATGAAATGGAGTGACGGTTTATGGACTTCTCTGTGATGCTGTTACTGACAAGGTTTTTGGGTGTAATACACATATATCACTTGATATTTTGTTCAGTAATCCTCTTGAAAAAGTCATATTGGTGGCAGGTGGATATAAAGTGCTGTGTTTGATATCACAGTCTTCACAGTGCATGACATTTAAATTCTGCAAATGAGGATCTGATTCCAGAATGTTGTTGTGAAAGGTTGTGATTGCAGAATTTGTTCTTATCTGGGACTTGCTGCTCTGCTCTGTGGAATGGTTGAGTCTCTTTAGGCATCTCTACATAATCTCATCCTTCAGCTGAGAGACTGTTTGGTTCATCTGTTCATCCAAATTCAGGTCAAGGCCTGCTCTGCATTTGCCTTTTCTGGAAGTGGATTGTAGTTTGAAACCCCTCTTAGGAAAGACTCTTAGGGCTTAAGTACCTTGTGGAGAGAAGATGAAGGTGTCGCAGAGCCTAGGCTTGGCTATGAGCAGTTTGTCTAGTTGCTTTGGCTTCTTCTGTCTGAAGGAGAAGGTGCTTTAATATAATCTGAGGTGGAGGTTTGTACATGTTTGCAGTACTGATTCTCACCTGTCCCCAGGTCTGTGTGAAAATGTGTGACCCCTCTAAAGGAGCAGCAGGTCAGAAGACAATAGCTGTTTTACTCCCTTGCCTCCTAGACAAAGGAATAGTAAGCACAGTTGCTGAAGTCAGATCTCTCAGGTTAGTTTTGCACCATGTAAGTTCCTGGGGGTCGGGTCTTGACCAAAGACACCAAGCTTATTCACCTGAGTTGCATAATGTTCTTTGTGTTTGATGTGACCAGTTGCTGCCCAAAAGTGCTTTCCTGGTGAATTCTTTTTTCACAGCGTTTGAACAGCAGCCTTGAGAACTCTGCCTGTCTTTTGGGAGAATGTGGCCTCTCTGCAAATGCCCAGATTCAGTTCCCAGCAGGAAGTTCTTTTCTCGCTGTGCCAATGGCAGGCTGATCCACAAGCAGTGTGCCATGATAAGGCTGTCCTTTGGGACTGGCATATTTGTTCTGGTTGCAAACAAAAAGTCCCATGGTTCTTCAAACAGCCATGTCTGATTTCACAAGTTCTTGTGAATATTGACAGTTCACATACCACATGTGACTGCATTTGGTCAAAATGTTCAAATACATTTATGTAACAGTTTAATGTCCCTTGATGTGTAGGGACTTTATATGCTTGTCAAATTATAACCTGATTTATTCTTTCCTTTGACTGGGACAGAAAAACTGGAAAATTCAGAGTTGGAGGGTAGCTAGCTACTCTTCACAAAAATAATTCTTAGGAAGGCTAGAAGGCTTCTAACAAAAGAATATTTACTGAACTTTTTTCATTCCGTTTGAATATATAAAACCCCTTTGTCAAAATGTAGCACGAAAGATGTGATCAGTCTGAAAATGAGTAGTAAGGTTTGAATAGATTATTGTACCTTTTCTTTTCTTGGGCAAAGGCAGTGGATGTCTCAGAGTGACTTTGCCCAGTGTTTGTTTAAAACATGGGGATGTGTTATTTCTTCTCATATCTGTCTGCAGATATGAGAGTACTGCCTCTTTGCCCATTCCCTTTGTGATTCCAGGGCCAAAGTAAACAATCTCTGACCAAGATATACATAATATCCCTTGGAAGCACAGGGCTAGGGAATAATTTTGCTTAAGCAAAAATTACACATGGTTTTGTTTGAAGGAAGATTTATATTAGTATATCTGAATTACAGTAGATCAGAGAGACTTTTCAGACCATTTAGTGTGTACCTCTGTTGACCTTCCCTTTAATCTTTTTCCAGCATTAACACTCTTGTGAAGATCAGTAAAAGTGCTGGGTCTATGCTGAAACCTCACGCACCAAAACTTATCCCAGCACTTTTGGAATCCTTGAGTGTGCTGGAGCCTCAAGTCCTCAATTATTTGAGTCTTTCTGCAACAGATCAAGAGAAAGTAAGTGCAGCAATAACAGGGAGGTATCAACAGAACAGAGATGACAAAGATTTAATCTTCATTCAGTGAACAGAAAAATAGCAGATTTGGTAGAAAGGTGTTCAAAAAGCAAAGAGAAATAGCTAAGAAGTTAGTAAAAAGTTTGGTCACAGAATATGGCTGGACAAATGTGGGAGTTTTTTTAAGGATTGGGATTATTTTTATTCCCTAGACCACTGTATATTTCCAAAAGTGAAGAGCAATTTTAGTAATCTGTTTTTAAATTCACTGCTGTTTTTCCCAAGGGATTAACTTCAGGACTTCATATAACTTCGATTGGAAGGTGTGCTGTAGCACAATGGGCTGGAGGTGGATGTTGTCAGTACCATGTTCTTTAATTGTTGTCAAAGAACCCTATTAAACAATCACAGTCTTCTTGCAAAAGTGATTGAAACCCATTGATTAGAAACAAATTTATCTAATTTCATTGTGATTCAATTAGATTATCCCTTTGCAAATGAAAAGAGAGTGAGCAATGTGAATAGTTCAGTGTAAGATTTTATCTCTTCCCCTTCCCCCGCCCACCCCCTTTGTTTTCCTTTCCTTTCTCCCTCCCTCTAGAACTCTCTAGAACTGTTTGCCTCTGAAAGGGAACTATTCATAGTCTGTAGGCCTTACTGCTTTCTCCATGCATCTGAAATAGATTTTAGTGTAAGGTAGTGAGTTACAACTGATGTTGTTGCCCTTTCTACTGTTTTCATGTTGTGTTTACACTTGAATTTGTTTTGTTTTGGTTTTTTTGTTTCTGGTTTTTTTTTTGGCGTTTGTTTTTTTTGTTTGTTTGTTTGTTTGTTTGTTTTGTTTTGTTTTGTTTGTTTTGTTTTTTCCAGACTGCCATGGATAGTGCCAGACTTAGTGCTGTCAAGGCATCTCCCATGATGGAAACCATTAACATGGTAAGTACTGATTTCAGAAGGGTTCCAGTGTAAGTTATGTTGTAGAAGAATAGGAATTAAAGTGGAAGCTTTACAGAATACCTGTTCAAGGTTCATTTTCTTATCACATCTCCATGTGGCTGTCTGTCCACTTCCTTTTTCATGTACAGACTTCTTATCATGCCACCAGTGCTTTGCCCTCAGATCAGTTGTGAATAATTTTGGCTCCATTTGGAGTCAGATGGATTTCTTCTTCATCTAAAGACCTGCCTGCTTTGATGAAGAGGGCATCCTTCAAATGCTTTTCTTTGGATGGGGCCTCAGCTGATTCTAGGTTATGTTAGCTAGCATTCCTCTTCATCTCTGGCCCACAGCTCCAAAACCAGCTTCTCTCCTGGGCCTTCAATTCATGATAGCATTGTTGGTAAGGCATAAATGCTGTTCAACCATTGCCTAGTGGTGCCTTAGCACCTATCTGGGCCTTGCCCATACTTTCATGGTGGAGGTACGTACAGAAAATGCTGAAATCACTGGAAGCACTGTCAGCAAGTGGTGTTTGGCACCAGAGTTTCCTGCTGCTGGAAGAGGAGTTGCTGATACCCAGATGCTGTGCTGTAGAATCTGTCCTGGCAGAACTCCCTGTTCTGTGTAGGAACCTGTCCCTTCCCCAGAAAAGGCACCTTTTTTTCTACTCAGGCTTTTCTTACAGCCAGGGTCATGTGGGCAGGTAGAGAATGTGAGGGTTGAGCAAGTTTTAGGGGAGTTGTAGCCACCAGAGCAATTTATTGTTTCCTCAACTTTTGGAAAAACAGCAACAGCAAGCCCTCCTGTACATAACAGCGTGTGGAGTTGAGTTTTGGTGTCAGGTGAAGTGATCTCTATAAATAGAGTGTAAAGTGGTTGGGAATGAAAAGCTCCATGTAAAAGTGTACTTGCTGCAACCCTGCAGGCTGCAGCAGCTGCTGCTGTCCCTCCTCCAGGCCATGCCCTACCCTGCCAGCCCTAGGGGAACAGCTGTGGTGCCCTGATCATTGATTGGGATTTTGTAGTGTACGGGAGAGATAGTAATGGCGTCCTTGGAGTATTGTGAAGATGTCCTGGTTTATGAGCAACCTCCTCTATATTCTGGGTCTGGCTGGGAGAGTTTATGGATAATTTCCTTCACCATACCAGTGATGGAGGGGGAAGTAACAGTTGATCTGACTTTGGAAGCTCAGTTACCTTCATTTAGTATGTGATCCTTGAATTTGCTAGAGAATGGATCTCCCCTCTTCAAACAGTGTGTTACATAACGTGCTGGTAACATGAGGCTTTCTTTTTGCCCAGTGGCATTTTAGGCATAGGAGATTAAAAATTATGCTAATCACATCCCTTTTCTACCTTTATGTCATTTATGCCACTTGTTTGTCTTGACCTGTTTAAAAACTGTCTTGACTGGTTTCGTGTCACTGTCTAGTTTGGATATGTTATTGCTTCCTGGTTTCAGAGAGCTGGGGAAGTGTTGGGTTTTGTCCTAAGATAGAGATGCCTTTGCATCTTTTTCTTGCTAGTGTGTTAGTTTCAGGCTTCCTGAAGAGTAGGAATGCAGGAGAACATCAGTTCCAGCAAATGATAGTTTTAGCAAGGTCAACTCAACAAAGTGGGACAGGAGAATCTGTATGTGGTGGAATCCACTTCATGTGGGCTTTTTCTCATCATGCAGCAAACTCTTGTGATTCAGATGAGGACCAGCCAGCAGTGCTGAGGCAGCCTCTGCTAGAAATACACCAACTTAACTCTGCCATTGTTACCTTTCTTTTTCTTTTTTTTTTTTCTTTTTTCTTTTTCTTTTTTCTTTTTTCTTTTTTTCTCTCTCCCCCTGTCTCTTGCCTTTCTCTAGAGCTTGCAGTATTTGGATGTGTCCGTCCTTGGTGAGTTGGTCCCTCGGCTGTGTGAACTGATCAAAAGTGGAGTTGGCCTTGGCACAAAGGTACGTCTGTGGTTTTAGTAGTTCTTTTGGAAATGAAGAAGGGAATATAGAGCAGTGTCAATGTAAATAAGGTTCTGTTGACTATGTCTTTTAAAGCAACAGCTTGGGTTGATACATACTGGAGTCATTTGATATCTGAGTCCCACTCCACTAGATCACTCTACTGAATGTGTGCTGCCCTAGCCTCCTTTAGGCTACATGGCTGCTGTGCTTTGTGACACATGTGTGCAGAAGGTTGTCCTCAATTGCTGCAAATCTTCTAGGATCATCTCTCCTGACTGTGGGTCCTTTTTCACTTCCTATTTCCATTCTTGTCATTCATCTTTTGCAAACTTTTACTGCTCCTACTTTTACTGCTCTTGGATTTTGAGAATAGAGGTGAGTGGGTGTAGATCATATCTTACAATGCAGGTAGGACCACAGCAGGTATTAACAACAATAACCAGTGGCAAATACTGTTTTATCTTACCTTTGTTTTCCCTTGCAATCTTCCAGGGAGGCTGTGCCAGTGTAATTGTGTCATTAACCACACAGTGCCCTCAAGACTTAACACCTTATTCAGGTAAGGTTTGTCTCTTAGTTTTAAATAGGTTTTAAAGGAACTTTTTGTTGCTGTGGTGTTTCTTCCCTTGAGTTTAGCACAAGAATGATCTTTACATGTGTAGTTTTATCAGTAGTTATTTAGAGCTGTTGTAATTTACCTTTTTTGTTTGAGATTGGCATGCTTGGAGTAGGTTCAGTAGCCCACCAAGTTGGAAGAGATAGAGGAAGGAGTTGAGGGAATTCACTAGCACTGAGCAGGAATAGGCAAAAATCTTTCTTGTCTTTCTTGGAGCAGTCTAACAATGTCTGTGTTAGTGCAGTCACTATGCACTTGTTCTTTCAACTTGTCACTATGCACTTGTTCTTTCAACTTGAGCTGTGGGTACACCATGAACAGCAACTTTGCTTCTTTGGGTCTCTTCTGACAGTAGAAAGAACCTCGCCTTTCTGTTGCAAGATAGAAATGAAGCTGAAAGCATGATCAACTGGAGTGCTTGCAGTATCAGTCATTATCAGGAACATTATCAGTCAAATGTGCAAAACACTAGCACTAGTTTAAACTTAAGGACTTATAGACTTATTACCCCACATACATGTAGTGAGGAAAAATGCATAAATTCAGGCAGTCCAATGAAATGCAGGATATTGTAATTTTTGACAGAAGATTAAAACATAATGCTTTTGATAATGTAAAGTCTCTTCCAACAGGCAAACTTATGAGTGCTTTACTAAGTGGCCTGACTGATCGCAACAGTGTGGTACAGAAGTCTTTTGCCTTTGCTATGGGGCATCTAGTCAGGGTAAGCTGAGCTTTAAAGTTTTATTTTGCTTCTTTATAGGTGGTCTTCTTTGAAGCGTTAGAATAATTTAAGTCTCTTCCTTTTTACAGACTTCCCGGGACAGTAGCACTGAGAAGCTGCTGCACAAACTCAGCAGCTGGTACATGGAGAAGGAAGGTATGTTGCTTTTGGGGTATTCACTTACAGAATACAGTGTAGAAAAAGTTCCTGGTGACATCAAAAGCTAGTAAAGAAACATTTCTTTATTGTGATGCTTGGTTTCACTGGCTGAATAATTCCTATACAATGCTACACAATACTGTGCATTACTCTGCTTTCCAAGACGCAAACCAAGCAGCTAAAAGGATAGTCCTGCTTCCCAGTCATAGGTGCTTGTTTTGCTCTTTCAGAGCCAGTTTACAGAGCAGGCTGTGCTTTAACTGTGCATGCTATGGGACGCTACAGCCCAGATGTACTGAAGAACCATGCCAAGCAGGTGCTGCCATTGGCTTTTCTTGGAATGCATGAAGTTCCTGAAGAAGAGAAAGGAGAGAAAGAGAATTCTACTCTTTGGACTGAAGTTTGGCAGGAAAATGTACCTGGTATGTTGTGTTAAGAATAGTAAAGCTCTCTGGAAAGCATGGGACAAGAAATAGCATGCTTTCTGGAATTCCATTTTGAAAATACAGAGTTTTCATGGTAAGAGATTTGGAAAACTTGTTCCCATTTTCTTCCTTGCTCTAGATTTCTTGTATGAAGTTTGCCTTCTTTGGCTATTTAAAATAATTACAGGGGCATTGATCACAAGGGTGGACAGGCACAGTAGAAGTATTTTAAAATTGTGATACACTGAATGCCCCTGTAATATGGCCCTGATGGTACAGATAACTAGACGTCTTTGGAAATTTTTATACCAGCCTATAGGGGCTGCTGCACACTTCAAAGTTACAGGGGCTTTGCTCTTTCTCTCGTTTGGAGATCTCTGTGATCATACCTCTGGTTGTAGATTCAATGAATGAATGCTATAGAAGTGCATTTCTTTCTATAGAGGAAGATCAGAATGCATTATAGTATGGTTTTGCTGACTCTTTCAGATTTCAGATCTGGTTCCTCAGTCAACAGATAATTTTTCTGTAGTCTGAGAAAGGAGCTGAAAAAGATTCTTTAGTGACCTCTTCTTGGAAGGAAAAAAAAAAAGACATTATATTCCTTAGAAACAGGCTAACACAATGTTTAGTGTCTGCTATATGGAAGGACTGAAATGAGCTCTGTGTCTAAAAACACAACAAAGACTGTATTTGGAACCCTTAGAAAAGAATTCATCTTCAACTAGGCTGGGAGGAATTCTTCTTGCTTTTGCCTGAACTAGATCTTTCTGATGTATCTCATAGCCGAAAACCCCAAGAGATCTATAACTGGTTGTTGCTTTTTTTTTTTTCCAGGGTAGCACTGGTCTTGTTCACTTGTGGTGTTTTTTGTTGTGTTGTTTTTGGGTTTTTTTAGTAATCAAAGGTATGTTTGTTTTGTAGCAAAATTATCGTTTTCCTCCATTTGACATGCAGGTACTCAGGGTGGGATCAGACTGTATTTGCAGGAGTTGATATCCATCACCCAGAAGGCTCTGCAGTCCCAGTCCTGGAAGATGAAAGCTCAGGGAGCAGCTGCCATGGCATCAATTGCCAAACAGACAGGCTCCCTCGTACCGCCACATCTGGGAATGGTGCTCTCTGCACTGCTGCAAGGCCTGCCAGGGAGAACCTGGACTGGGAAGGTAAAGAGGGAATTGTCACCTCATGGTTTTCTGTGAGCCCAGCAACATGCAGCCCTTGAGCCAGGAAATGCAATGTTCTCCACTGCAGAGTAGCACAATAAGAATGCTGATGCAGGGAGTCTGCCTTTTGTCCTGCGTTTAGCAGATAGAGAAATGACTAGGAAGATAGGTGAAATTCAGACTGCTTTAGGAGTTGGCTTCCCACTTATATTAATTCCACTGCACCATTTCTAGCCTGGAGGGATACTAGCATGTGCTCGGAGGTGCTGCAAGGCCCCTTTCTGCTGCCAGTTCTTTGCAGATTGAAAGCTAAGTCCTCTGCAGGAGGAGTGGCAAGAGATAGACAGACATTGCTTCTCCAAACTGGTGTCACAGGCATGTTTCCCCACTGGCCCTTGCAGAAGAACCCAGAGGTTTGCCCTGTGCAGCAGGGCTATGCGTTTTGGCTGTGTGGCACTTCTCAGTGATGTCTCTTTTATCATTGCAGGAGGAGCTGTTAAAGGCCATTGCCAGTGTCGTTTCTGCATGCAGGTAAGTGGCTTGAGTGAGGTGGCACCCTCAGGATCTGAGATCTCAAAAGGGAGGTTGTTGTACAGTGTTACTGCATATAGGGTACTAAAGAGATTATAGAAAGTTTGTCATCACCTATCAGCATGTAATCTCCTATCAGCATGTGAGGAGCAAGTGATGCTTCAGGGAGACCTGCAGAAGTAAATGGATGATTTAGAGAGGAAGAGGAGGATATTGAGAGACCACAATTGCTAAGAGGAAAGCAGAGGCTAAGGGAGAAGATCAAGACCTTAAATGTGAAAAGGAGGAAGAGGTAGAGAGAGTAGTGAGGGAGCAAGTGCCTTAGAAACTTATGAGAAAAGAAGAGAATAAAATAGGGAGAGCAGACAAACAATGAGAAAGAGGATCCCAGTGTAACTTCTGTTAGAATTACTGGTAGGCAACTGAGTGCCTGGACACAGGAATTAATTCCTCTCTGGGATTTTGGGAAGAGATTATCATGATAGTGTCCATGTGCCTTGCATTTCAGTGCAGAGCTGCAGAAGTCAGTGCCAGGTCAGCCCACCATCACAGATGTTGTGCAGGCTCTCCTGAAAGAATGCCGTAAAGAAAACCTGAAGTATAAGATGGTGGCACTGCGCTGTGCAGCCGGGGTGCTGCAGGCAACAAAGGAAGACCGGTTCCAGGAACTTGCTGATATCATCTTTCCCATGATAAAGAAGGTGACAGTTCAACTTCTTGAGTTTTCTCTCTTTCAAAGCAGAACACCCAAGTGGTGATAGTCCCAGTGATGCTGGCTGCATGCCAGACTTCTGCTCAGAGGACTGATGATATGAGGGATTCCCCACACTCAGCCAGATCTTTGGTGGGGCTGAATACCAGATGGTGAGCCCTGGGGTGGTTCTACCTGTGCTGCCCAAATTCTGAATTAGCCCAACTGTTCTCTAGGTAGAATCCTGTCTGTGATGTTCACCACTGCCCTGTTACCACTTGAAAAGTCAATTCCTGACTGCTCTACAGGCAGCAAAAGGCTCCTGGGAAGCTGTGTAGAGTACTTGTGTTCAGTATCAGCAGATCCTTGCAGCTCTGGGAGTGGGACTTGTGTGGCACAGGCATGTGTCTGGCTGCCAGGCCACAGAGCCCGCTGTGCCCCTCTGCAGGCTACTGGCAGCACCAGAGCTGGGCGCAGGGGCTGGTGTGTGCAGGCTGCAGGGGGAGACTGAGCTGCACTGCAGTGTGTGCCCAGCCTCATCCTTCTGTCAGTCACACATTCCCCCGTGGCCTCCGCAGAACTCTCTGGAGAGCATGGGAGCGGCTTTTCCAAAGCATGATGAAGAGGATGAGGACATGAGGGAGAAAGAGGTTCAGATGGAGTCCCTGATCTGTGCCTTTGAGACCCTGGGCAAAGCCTGGCCAAGGAGCCCGGAGACACAGCGTAAGTCACCTGATGACATGCAGAACAAACTATTTTCTCTGAAAAGTGGAAGAAGGGAAGGACCTGGAGATCACGTGCAGAATGAGAATAGTGCAGGAAAATACGCAGGATCTCACTGCAGGCAGATAGTGAGGGTCCTCAGTGAGACAGCTGCCCCAACAGCTTTCATGCAAAATAAGCCATCCTTGGGAAAAATCTTTACTGTTGTCTTAAATTCACTTCACAAAAATGTTCTGAGTTTATAGATATGCAGGATGAGTTAGGTGGCTTGTCTAACGAAAAGAAGCCTAACTCTGCTTCTTACATTTACATCTGCATCAAAGCTAGTACAAGAATTGGGAATACCTGGAGAGGCTTGGGAAAAGGTTGCTTTTTATTAGCATGCCAGAGTGTGTGTAATGCAGCTGTTTCATCTGCCAGCATTTGTAATGAGTAAATTGATGTGGTGAAGATTTTCAGGGTCACTCATTACAGGATGTTGACTTGGTCATATGCAGTGATTAGCTTGATGTCACTTGCTGAGGAGCACTTTGGAGACAGACTAGCAAGTGTTTCCTTCTGCCTTTCCATGTAGTAACACAGTGATGTCCTTATTCTCCTGTAGGTTGCTATCGTCAAGAGTTTTGCAAGTTAATGTGTGACCGTCTGAAACTCAGCACATGGAAAGTGCAGCTTGGAGTGCTACAAGCCATGAATGCCTACTTTCAAGGGTAATTCTTCTTTCTGTAATCCACTTCAGTGATTTGTCTTCTCTTTCTTGCTTGAAACTGTTCTATGAATTTGATGACACTGAATTCATGGAGAAGTTGAGCAAACTTCTGTCCCAGTGATGAAGGATGCCTGACTGTTTTTGCATTTGACAGGCTAATGCTGTTTGATGAGGAGCACTCTGACTCTGTGGCTTTGACAGAAATACTGTTGGAAACCTGTTCCTCTATCACCCATTCTTTAGGTAAATGGACTTCTCCTGGTTTATGATGGATATTGAATTGCTTGTTAATATTGTTGTCCTCTGGGGGTTTGTGTGGTAAAGGAAATATAGAATAAGCAGAAGTTGTCAGAGGTAACATTTAGCTGTTCCTTGCACTGTAGTGATTATTTTGAAGTTTCAGTGTTCGAGACAGTACTGTGCAGGGTGCAGTTCACAGGGAAGTGCATTCCTCTGGTGCAGGAGAGCTCTGCAAGGGGAGGAAGAGGCAGACAGCAGACCGTGCAACCTCTCAGAACACAATCAAGCTATTCCTGATTTAATGAAACACAAGCTTTTCTCCTCCACCATTCACACATCTTAGATACATATGTATTATGTATCCAAGATTATGATATCCAAAAGATACCCCAGATTTTCTCAGCCAGTGCATGAAACTCCAAGGCTTAGAGGCAGTTTGTGCTGTACTGGAGCAGGGCACCCATATATAAGTGCTGCTTGTGTCATGTTGACAGTCATGGGCTTCTTCATTACTTTGGTAGTGTTCCCACTTGTCCTGTGACTGTAACAGTGCCCCATATCTGCATGTGGTCTTGTTCCTGATGTGCCTGAAGACAGCACTTACTTTAGTGCTAGCTACCAGTTCAGAGACCCCTTTGGAGAGTTTCTTTTAGGTATCCATTCTCATGGAATGAGGACTAGGGTACTCACCTTAGTAAGATTTTATCTCAGAGACCAAGTAACTTTTTGTGACAAGCTTGTGCTTAATGGCTGGCATGGGGTCTCTGTATCCTCACTTAATCCTACTTGTTAACAAACTTATGGTCTCTAGCCAGTACAACTCACTAGAACATTCTGTTACACACAGAAGTTGTCTGGCAGCTATGGCAGCATTTTGTTCCCCATTGAAATATGTGAGGAACAGTAGCTCTGTGTTAGAGGCAATGCACAAGGTTTAGTTAACTTGTCAGCCTCCAGTTGTTGACTTTCTGCCATTCAAATGTGCCTAGTGTTCAAGTGGGCACTGCAGACTGACAGCACAAACAAGAGCTCAGTGAACCATGTTAGCAAAAGTGGTCTGGAGATCACAGAGGTTACTGCTTTTTGTAAGGTTAGTGTGTTTGGTTCTCAACATGGTTTTGGGTTTTCTTGTCTGTTTTGTTTAAATCTCTTAGAAAACAAAAGCTACACGTCCATAAGAACAGAAGCTTTATCTGTGATTCAACTGCTGCTCACCAGACTACAAGGTGAGACTTTTTACTTGCCACCTGAAGAGCCACTGCTTGGTTAAGATGACACCTGGCTGTATGGCCTGGAACTCTGGAGAGATGGCCTTACCTTCTGCTTGCAGCACTGGGTGATTCTGGGGAAGCTGGGACTTGGAAGTAGGAGAGGCCTTGAAGTAACTGAAGCTAATATCAAGTTCTAAAGTACCATTGGATACCATTTCCTTTGGTAAGGAAGATGTTCAGCAAGGAGAATCCCACATAGAGCTCACAGAACTGTCTTGTCAGATCTGTGTTACATTCAAGCTCCATAGAGGGGGGGAGCTCTTCTTAGTACAGAAGAGTGAATGTTACATTTTCAGTGTCAAGTTTGGTTTCTCATTGTTATTTAGTATTCAAGCCTTCCAGAATTGTCTTCATAGGGTGAGGTCTTCTTAGGTCTCAGGTTCATATGTGTTTGCAGTTGTTATGTAGCAAATTTTCCCTTTGGGTTTCTGGTATGTATTTATTTCATGTTTCCTTTATTCTGGCAAAAATCTTACATGCATCTTTTATGAGCCATTTGCAACATGGGAAACGTGGTTCTTCAGGCCCCTGTGTTCACATGTTGCAGGCTTAGACAATGACACCTGGTCCAGACAGGTGCAGCTCCCTGGCAGGAGGCAGCACGTGCACCTGAGCATCCAGGTGAATCTGAGTTCTCCTGGAAGTGCAGTATGGACTGTGAGTGAAAGGTTGAAGCACTCACTCTTTTAGCCTGTCTGGGGAAAGCAGTGTCCTTTTGGAATTTTTTTGTTTTGTTTTCTGGTGTTCATGTCCAATGTCTGTCTTCATCCGCACAGAAGCTCAACAGTGGGAAAGCCTGACACGAGAAAGCAGAGAGCACCTCATTCGTTCCTTGTCTACGATGGCATCAGATAGCAGACCTGAGCTACAAGAGAGAGCATTTGTGTTGAAGAGGACACTTGAAAATCTTGACTAAGTTGTAAACCAGAAATTTCAAAGTGCCATGTAAAACAAAAAAAAGTGCAGTGGTCTGAAAACCAAGTGGGGAAATGAAAATTACTCTGTAGGATGCATCATTCCTGGCCAAAATAAAAAATGCCTTAAATTCTTTTCCCCATTAATATTATTTTTACTCTTAAGCTGATCGTTAATTGTTTTATCAGCAAATACCTCTCATTTGCCCTAGAATGTTTGTAAGTGTGCAACATAAAAAACGTAAGGGCAAGATGCTTTTTTTTTTAATAGGCAGAAGAATGTTACTCAGACCCCCTTTGTCCTTCAGAAAAACTGTTGAAAATCCACCAGCACATAAAGTAAAACCATATTTAGTTTTCACATTTTTTGTATGTAGAGATCTGTTAACTGGTGTCTACCCCAGTAGTGCTGGTGTTTGTTATCTGTAGAGAACAAAATGCTTCCTTTGATGAGGCTTGTGTTCAACTCCTGTGGTTTCCGAGGGGCAGAGTTTCATCTGACACCCACCTCTGCTTCTGCTTGCTTCTCCCTTGCAGCCTGTTGTCTGTGCATTATGAAAGGCAGAGTACTGTTAACTTCACTCCTTCCTCCTTCTCTGACCTCAGCATGGATTGACCGAGACTATGCCTTCCCTAGCTGGCAACCTTGGCCTCCCAAACTTTAAATGAGAACTTTTTCCCCAGAAGGATGCACAAGAGAGCACTTTACTGAGCTGTGTGGGACAAAGTTGAGCCTAGTTGGTACCCAGGTAGAACACTGCTCTTCTCAAAATTGTTTTGCATGGACACTCCTTAGCTCCAGGAAAAAAAAAAAAAGGAAAACAATCTTTTTTAGGTATGTTTTTGAAGAGCGTTTGAAGTTTGAAATGACACATTTTTTTAATAGTGGTAATGTTTTATTCCCTTCCTGTTCGTAAACCTGTTCTTGCTTTGGAAACCTGTAACAATTTAGACTTGTCCATATTTGTAAGAAACAGAATCATCTGTCATTTATCAGAACCCAAGTCATGCTGGTTTCTAGCAATTTGCACTTAAGAAAATTATATCTGCATTAACATGGGAGTAAAATTGCTATATGGTGATGTGGCCCTGCTGCCTGTCTCCTTTTTTTTCCTCCTTCTCTGACAAAAGACAAATCTGACCACTATAACAACAAACTTCAATAGTGTGAAGATAGCACAGCTCCATAATCTGACCAGTATGTGTACAACTTTTTGGGGATAAATGCTTTGCTGATGGTGAAATAAAATCATTAGTGTGGGCAATATCACATTCATGGCTTTCAGCACCAGAAGGCTTGTTTCTTTTCTTGCAGTCTGCAGCTCCTTTCAGATCTGCTCTGTTAAGGAGAGGATTGCTCAGATGACATCATGTTTCCTCCATGCCCATTTATTCTGATTCAGGTATGCAGTACGTACTTTCCCCTCAGGTGCCATTCCCCAGTCAGTGTTTCCTGGTACTGTAACAATCTTGTTATCTGACTTCCTCTCCATTGGGAAGAATGTAATTAGTGCACACCTGATAAGGGAACTTCAGGAAGAAATGGGCAGAGCTGTCCCACTGTGGCTCTTCTGTAGCGGAAACCTCAGCGAGCACTATTGCATTGTACATTAGAATTGGTCAGTGGGCAACTCCTTGGTGCTGGGAGCTGGTGCTATGATGTTTTGATTTACATCTTGTTGCAGGGAGCTGCTCTTTGTTTACGTGTAGTTTGAACTATTGAGCACAGTGTACATTTTAAAATTTTACTGGGCAAATAATTTTGCAGTATCTTTAAAAACTTGCTTACTGTGACATCTAGTGTCATGAGTGCTCTTTTTTTTTTTTTTTTTGTATTAGGTGAATATTACCGGTGATGCTTTGCTGTAGCAGTTCATTGTCTGACTTGGGTTTTTTTCATATTGGTGAGTGACAGTAACAGAAAAGCAAGAGCCTCCATGTCTCTGGTAATTTGAGCTTTCACTGTGGACTGGAGTATTCAGAGGCAATGCCTAGTATGGTCAAATGACTGTACATAGAATAACTGTAATCATTGTCAATAGCAACCTGAATTTCTCTATTGGGGATTTACACTAGAGGGAAGAGCGTATTCTAGGAACTCTATAAAACAGCTGGATTAACAACTCTGGCCAAGAGTGTTAGGAAGGTTAGAGACGGTATGACACTTTCTGAATCACAAAGCAATATGTCTTTCTCGTGATTACAGAGCAGATTCAGAGCTCCTCTCTAAAGCATGTGCCTATACACAAAACCTACCTGTACAAAAGTTAAGTCAGAGGTTTGATTTCTACCCCCCTCGCATTTGTAAACTTGATAGGATTAAAAAGAAAATAAATAGATGTGGCCTTCCTAGAGTTTCTCCTCTAAAAGTGATTGCACTATGTAAAACACACTGTACTTTGCCCAGCATGGGCATTTCTTGTGCTGCTGCAATGCTTTGTATACCTGGAGTGCAGTGCGCAGACTCGACTCCAGCACTCCTGCTCTGACTTACAAGCTGTTGCTTAAATGGATGTATATTGAGAAGTTTTCTAATGTTGCAAGATCTCCATCAAATTTACTGCAATCTGTACTGTCCAAATATGTGAATGGTCTGACTGAAAGAAAACCCTCCTGCTTACCAAAAAGGTAAAAACTAAATAAAAGCTGCATGACCTGTTCCTTGGAGTAACTGGTAGTGTTATTTCTCCTGTGGTGGGTATTTTATAGTGTTCCTGTGCTCCAGATTCAGTGTGTGCTGCTTTTGTGCTCCACACTGGCCTGCTACCAGTGGAGCTCATGGAGACATGTGGTGGCTCTGCAGCCCTGGAAGGAATTGTGTGGTTTTGAACCCAGAGCTTGGTCTCCTGAAACCAGGCAGGGTTAGGACATGTGCCTGTATTACAGACACATTCTTTGCATTTATTATATATACAGTCTTATATGTATTACATATACTTGGTAGATGAGGCCATGAGATTGAAAACTTACTAAAATAATATTCAAGAACTTCAGTATTTCCAAATTATTCCAGACATACACACATTTCTTTCTAAACAGTATTCGGAAAGGAAAAAGAAGGAAGGGACACAAATGAGTTAAGCAGAGGACAGCACACAAACACAAACCTCACCTATGCTGGCCACCAAGTGGCTGGGGCGTGATCTGGCAAGGGAAATGCTGTCAGACCATACACAGACCATGCATGGGTCCTGTGCTGTGGGGAGCAGAGACCTACTCTGCAGTGCTGTGATACAGCCAGTTTGGACTTGAGCCCCACAGACATGTAATTTCTGGCCAGTGAAAGCAGGAGGATACATTCAGGTAAGTTAAAAACAGAAACCATTCAATTCTGAGAAGACACTGTTCAGTGAAAAACTTTTGAGGAAGGAAAGCACACACACAACCAGGTTGTGTTATATATAATATTTTATATTTAATAAAAAACAGGTTAAAAATTGTAGAAAGAGCTTGGGAGTTAGTTGTTGGGGATTGCTTTGCTCCTTAAAAAACAATTACACACCAATGACACTTTACTGTGGAATTTGACAACAGGTGAGGAGGACTTATTACACTTTGCAATAGGTCTTCTGAATAGAACGCTGGTAATTGAATCAGCTTTTCCTCATCTAAAGGCTTTATGTTTACAAAGCTACTGCTTATATAGGTTTATATGTAAATGTTACAGAGGAATGACAGGAATTATGTATAGCATAAAGATTAAAATAATCACAGCATAAAAATTAAAATAGAACAGGCTATTACAGACTATTGCCTATGAATTTCAGTTCTTAATAAAATGCAAATACGAACTAACACATTTAAGAACATTATAAGAACATTAGGAAGCAACATGGAACATTTAACTTGCATGTGGAAAACCAATGCTTCCCAGCTCAGCAGGTCCAATTCCCAGCTCACTGGCAATATTGAGAGCTACGTTTTGCACGTTTCTTGTGGGCAGACGAATTTTTTCTGTTTTTAGTCTGACTGTATCTTGCAATAGTGGATACACCATCCACAAACCTGGTCTTGTAGAGGACATTTGCATTGTTGAACATTCCATCCTTCAAGGACACCACAATAAACTAAAACAAATCAGAAACACTTAAAATAAATGTTACTATCCAAACAACTCTAGAAAAGGCTTCCAAAGAGAGGACTCCTTTTCCTTCATTTGGCTAATACCTCAGTAATAATCTTAAAAAAAAATTCTAAAACTAACCAAGGCCCAACAAGAATGTGCTAAGCAGGTCAATGTAAGCCCACTTTTTCTGCAGCTAATGACACTTCTGTCCATATCCCAGCACCTGGCACGGGGTACAGTCCACAATGCAGGATGCCTGTTTCTGCCACAGAAATAACTGTGCCACTAATTATGAAAGAATGTAGGATCGTCCCTAGTCAAAAGATACTACTCAAGTAATTTTGCAATACTGGTTCCTCTCCTCACTCTCATAATTTGGAATGGTCAAGTCCTTACATCAAATAGAGGTGGGTACTGCCTTTTTTTCATGTACACGTCACAATGATAGAGAGATCCTTTCCAGTATTGCCTGACGTATTTTAATAGGGTCAACATGAAATATCTTTAACCTCAAGTTAAAAATCTCTAGGAAAAAATAATTCAGGATGTTGTCATGCCTGAAATGGAGCATATCACAGATACTCCTCCCTATTGCTCCATTTTAACCCATGCAGCAACAACATTCAAGTTTCACCACTGCCATATCAGTCTAACTTTTAGCTGAAACAATTCAGAAATATAACACACATCCGTAGAATAAAAGAGGTAAACAGCTCAGAGTCCTCAGTGCCAGACTGCCTTTGGAAATAATGGATGGAACTCTGAGCAATCTGGCCTGGTGGAAGGTGTCCCTGCCCGTGGCAGGGGACTGACCTAGTTGATCTTTATGGCCCCTTCCAACCCAATTCATTCTATTATCACAATAATTTCAAGATCATACCTGGGAATGTCTGAAATGAGTTTGAAGCATCTGCCCAATATTCTGGGTATGCGAGAGATCAAGGGCTGCATCCACTTCATCCAAGATGTAAACTGGGGCAGGCCTGAAGAGGAGCATGGCTAATATCAAGGATAAGGCCACCAGTGATCTATTATGGAGACAAGAAAATTATGGTTTAGTCTCATCTGAAGGGCTCTGGCTTTTGAAAACAATTGCTGAAAGGCAAAGAAGGTGGTAAAGGTTCTTGATCACAAGTCTGATGAAGAGCAGGTACTGGTGTTGTTTAGCCTGGAGAGAAGGGGGCCCAGGAGGGACCTTATTGCTCTCTACAGAAAGGAGAGTGCAACCAGGTGGGGGTTGGCCTCTTCTCCCAGGTAACAAGACAGGCCAAGAGGAAATGGCCTTAGGTTACACCAGGGTGTGTTTAGATTGGATATCAGGAAAAATTTCTTCACTGAAATGGTTATCAAGCATTTGAATGCATTGCCCACAGAAGTGCTTGAGTCAGCACTTCTCATGGAGAGATGTAGAAGACATGTACATGTGGGGTTTAACAACATGGTTCAATGGTAGACCTGGCAGTTAAGTTAATGGTTGAACTTGATGATCTTAAGAGAGTTTGTCCAGCCTAAATTACTCTATGATTCTAAAATAGTCTCTCAAAAGCACATTACTGCTATGGTTCTGAAGAGATGGAATGATAGTTTGCTCATTCCAAAACGTGAAGTCTTCTGTCAGAAACAGCAAATATTACTTCTTCTTATTGGAAGATCATGTTAGTTGGGTGATGATATTTAAAATAATGCTGTTGTTGGATTTCCAATGATGAGTTTTGCAATGATGTTTTTGCACATATGGTTCTTCCAGTATTCTGTCCTTAGAAAGTTCTGTATCTCTGTCTCACCTCTTCCCAAATTCTGTTTCTGCTTTTCAGTTTGTAAAGATCTTTTTCCCTTAGAAGCTACAAAGAAGCACATGCCCTACACAGTAGCCACAGACACCAGAGGAGAAAACTGTTGCCATGACACTACCTTTATACTAGGGAAAACCTTGCCTATATAGATTTTTGTAGTTACAACTCAAGGAGAGGAGCATTTAATTCAACATTACATCAGTACTGCCTAGAGTTTAATGTGGTTTTCTCACCATTCAATTCTTTTTTTTGCCACTTCTGTGTGACAGGAGTAAAATCCTGTTTGTTTTCTTATACTAGGTAAAGCATTGTTCTAAGTCAGAATGTATCAATAGTGCTTCCAATATTGAGTCCATTTAGAAGGAGACAGAGACCCTGATTTGACAAGGAAAAGATTAATTTTTTGCTTTTCAGAACTTTAATTAGTTAGACATATCAATTTCATACACAATGACAATGGAAAACAAATGAATTCACCAACCTTTGTCCTCCACTAAGTTCTGTTAAGTTTTCCTTCCAGGTGTTTCCTAAGGCAACTTTGAACTCCATACCAACAAAGACATTGTGATTTTTAGAGGCTGCTAGCATAGCTCTGGCTCCAGGTAGGAGTGTTGAGAAAATGGAACCAAAGTCTTCATTCACCTAGAAGTCAGACCACAAAAGATGTATGAGTATGCTTTGGATCAAGAGCACAAAGAGGGAAAAACTTAGTGGTGAGCAGCACGACACTCAAGACATCTCTCCCAGTTCAACATGATGGCTTCCCATGTCACACAACAGACAGTGAGAAAACACTAGCTTTTACTTTCTCTGTACTGAAGAGAGAAGCAACACCAAAGGATATATGACACCTCTAATACTAACTATTTTAGAAGGATCCAATGAAAGATGTATTGGAAAACTTCTTTATCCTATCAGCCAGGGAAATGGTTATACTCTAACTCAGATTTATTAACTGGTAAATTGCAATTTCTCCCAATTAATGGACTACTAAAAGTACAAGCACCATGTAAGAGATACATGGTGGCATCCTCCCCACTCTTTTTCTTCCCAGGTTTACTTAAGCAATGTCCAGGTATGGGATGGGATGCAACTTCGTAAATGCAGATTAAAATTTCCGAGGTTTAGGAATTATCTGAAAACATATTCCACCCTGCGTGAGGCTTTTGCATTACAGCTCACTAATATCTGCCAAACTCCATTTTTACAATAAAAAGGTACCATTCTCTCAGTGATATCCCAAGTACAGGTGGGATAATTAATAATTAAACAGATACTTCATCTATGTGCAATTTAATCTTGGTTAAAAGCAATTTTCTCAAAGGCCAAAAAGCACAAGTTCTGTTGGCACAGCAGAAAAGAAAGTGTCAAAAGATTTCCATCTAGAAAGGCATAATTTTATACTTTTCTTATAATTCATTATATGTGCGACCTGGTAAAAAGGCAGAGTGCCTAGGTAACAAACATAAATCAGACATTGCTCTACCCCAGTATTATGTATCCTGACAGTAACAGGAGCCAAGTACCCAAGGTCCACAGCCCCGCACTGTAGAGGGCAACATAACAACAGAACATTTTTACTCTGGTAAAATACTGGTTTAAGAAAAGAAAAGACACGAAAAATAAAACCTGACTGTATTTCAATATGCCTTAACCTTCGTGAAATGTTTGTGGACACTAAAAGGGAATGAGAAAGTAGTTTTGCAGGTTTAACTGGACCTTTACAATTCTCAGAGAATTCATGTCTTAATATCAAAAGTGGGAATAAACGAGAGAAATAAAGTGGTTATTTTTAAGTATAGGTCAGGGATATTAGTTCTGAAAACAGACATTTTTCCCAAGGAAATATGCAAAACAGTAATCTAAGATATATCTGTTCCTCTACTAAAACATGAAGATAAATTTCAAGTGTCATACCTTTTTCCAAGCAATATCTAAAGCTTGTTTTTTCTTCCGGTCAAGTTCTTCAATAACTGCAAGAATTTTTATCTTGTCATTCTCTACAATTCTTTTTTTCTTCATTAAGTCATTGTACTGGTGCAAGGAGAAGAAAATATTGATTTCAATGAACTTTATGCTCAAATGTACTTTGTGCTAATCTTACAGCTTCATTGCATCATTGTGTAGCTATGAAATAGTCATTAGCCACAAGATTAAAATCCAGTGCATTCATTTAGCTGCCTGAGGGATGTAAGTTTTGGGATTATTTGCAAATTAAAGCATCAGAATTTTCAACAATCAGCAAAGAGGAAGGACAACATTGCTCTGAAAGTTGCTCTTCCAAGTTGATCATGTTTCATTTGCTTTTCCATAGAAGAAAGGATAGTTCTGGAGGCTGACAAGAGGAAAAGTACTAGAAAAGTTGAAGGATAAAATCAGTGAGCAGTTTTCAGACAATCCTGGAATAGCCTGAAGAAACAGATTAATTCAAGACAACCTTGCTACACCATCAAGCTATCATGCTTGAAGATGGATATATTTTTGGTCTGCAACTTTTAATTCAGTATATAGTTTTCAGATGCTCTAATGGATGCCACAAAGCTTGCTAATGCTTCAACTTAGGATGATCTGGGGTAGGAAGGAATGAAATAGTTTTTTTTACCATTCAAGGTCAAGATTATGAGTAACCTAAAAAAACTGCTGTGCCAATGAACAGTTCAAAGACGTAAGATCAGTATGAAAGAACCAGGAAAAGGTTTGGTTTTATTTTTGGTGTATTGAGAAACAGAGCACATGAAAACATAAAGCTACATTATATATCTGTATATATTGTATATACACCATATATATGACCAGCCTGCCCAATTTTTACAAATTAAAGTATAGAATGTTTACCCTTTCCTCTGCATCAGAAAGCATGTTCATAGCTCTTGTGTTCACATTTTTTCCCAACTTCTCTTTATGCTCCTGCAATTTCTGCAGCTTCTGACTTGCTTCTTTAGGGTTGCTACTTTTGAAATCATAGGCTGTGTTTGGCTGGCCAAAGAGTGGTTTGTCTGAAGCTATCCACTTGTATTCTTTCAGCATTTTGGCCACCTGTAAACAAAAAGTTATGTTGAGGCTTTTTCCTCACCCTTTCTCAAATGTGAACTAAAAATTAAAACAGACAAATAAACAAACAAAAACAAAAGAAAACCCCACCTACATTCTGAAATTATCACATTAATTCTTGCACCCAATGCAGCACAGGTACATATCTTTACAGTGCTTTGTGTGATTTCCTTCACTGTGGACAAACGAAGGATTTAAGGTAGCTTTCATGTACATCTCACTTACCTGAAGCACTTTTTTCTACATCTGAACTATACCAATGTCACTACATCATGGAATTACCTCCTTTAATTAGTTATCTAATTTGTCCATACAGTCAGAATGTTCTTACTGATCACTTTCTCACTGTGATCTATCCTCTGTTACTCCATACAGATCAGCTCTTTTGCAATGTACAATTTCTACTCCCTCTCCCTCAGATAAAAATTTTACATTGAGAGCTGCAAATACGACAGTGTTTAAAGGAAAAAGGCAAGTGGCAAGGGAGTAACCATTCTTGGTCACAAGATGTGAAGAAAAGCACAATTTTGAAATACCTTGGCAGTAGCATCAGCTGCTTCTTGTTGACATTTGGCGATGCTGTGTTCTAATTCTTTAATCTTAAGCTGTAATTCATTTTTTTGTTCTCTGTATTTTACCATCTCCGCAGATTTGCCTTTAATTGCATTATCATGTAATGCAATTACTTGCTTTTGCTTGGCAAGCTCATTCTGTGCTCTCTCTACAGATTCCTGAAAAAGCACATCAGCAGACATTTATTGGCCTCTTTTAAAGGTGGCATTAAAGCCTTTAGAACGGACATAGGAAGGAGAAAAAATTCACACGTGAAAGTGAAGCAATAACTACCTAGGCTGATTGAGTGTAGTAACCAAATCTACAGAAAAAAAAAAATACACATTATAATGTGAGGTTTAGAGGATCACACAGAGTAATATCAAAACAGATAATGAGACATGGTATTTNTTACCTCTGTCTTAGCCACTTCAGCCACCAAAGCATCAACTTGATTCTGGTAGGATTTGATTGCTTCCTCTGCAGCTGTTATCTGCTGTTTATAGGAGGCCTGCTCTCGTTTCAGCTCTTCAAGTTCCAGAACTAAAGCTTCGACTTCCTAGAGAGATGTTTTCTAATTTATTAGACATACTTAAACGGAAAGAATTGAGATTCTTTCCAGTTTGATGCAGTAAATGCTGTAGAAGATTAACAGCACCCATTCTTGAGCAAGGGTGCAATCCCACAAAATAATGAAAGAAAAATACAAAAAACCTCAGTCAGTGACTATGTCAGTGACTACACAGTAATATATTAAGTTCCAAAACTGAGAGTATTAAAATATCAGGTGAATTAAACTTTCTGATTTTTGCAGCTACTTTTAGAATGGAGAGAACTGCCAACAGAAGTGAACTTTTACCTGTTGCATGTCTTTTATTTTTTTGCTTGAAGTGTCTGTTTTTTTCTTGGCGTTGTTTAGTTTCTGCTCCGCATTTTTTCGCTCTTTTAGACACTCTGCTTCTGCATTTTTAATTTTATTCTCTAATTCCTTGTATTTTTTTTCCGCCTCCTTTTTGCTCTCTTCAGTTTTGTTTAATGTCTCTTCACAAGATGCTGAATCAAGAAGTAGAGTACTGAGATTGAACACTGTTCTCATCTTTAAATTTACATCCTAAACACCAACTGAAATAAATCTCTCTTTGTCCCCAACAGAAAAAAGTGGTTGATCACTCATTAGTTGCTGAAGTCAGATATTTCAATGATTACTCTAAGACAGTGTGCTGTTGCTATGAGTTATTGGTAGGGGACCAAACAGCCATTATGAAAAGATTACCCTTTTTTTTGACATAGGGAAGAATGTCAAGTCTCGGGATCAAAAAAGTAATTAATCAGATGGCTACCTAACATATCATCTCTAGAATACTAGGTCTACATATGTATCACTTCTGTCCATTTTTTAGATGTTTCACCTGTTGCTGCATTTTGTGCAATTTTGTTTCTCCTTAGCTAAACAAAACACTATTTCTTTCCAACAAGTTTGCTTTCTTGTTATGCAAACTCTATTACTAACCTTAAGTATCTACAGAAACAGATGGCTTGAAAAAAGCAAAGATTACTCAGATATGGGATTAAATCAATTTTTGAACTTCCCTGCAAAGATGTATTTTCCTTTATTACAAAGTATATTAAAAACATTCAGTAAGAGTATAACCTTTACAATAAGAGAATGGCTGCCTTTAAGTGAATCACCTCTATGCAAGTACACTGTGATTTTGTGTTAGTTCCAAAATATAAGGATAATATTTTTAAAGTACTTCTTTCTTAAATAAAGAATGTGTTACTCAAACAGCCTGATATCCATCTCATTCTCAGCAATTAGTTTTCAGGTAAAAGAGTAAGAACACATTTGTCACCAATGGTTTTCTTCAGGGCAATCAGCTCTTCCTCTTGTTTGTGGTAAGCACTTTGACAAAGCTTCTTGTGCAACAGCTCTGCTTCCTCAGACTTCATCTCCCACTGCTGCTTCAGTTGCCGATACCTTTGGAGACAGGAGTGACACACACTGCTATATGGAAGGCTACCCAGCATCTCACTTTCAAAGCTGAAGTAACTAGATGAATATCTGCATTCCATTTCTCACGTGAGATGCAGTGATGACAGTAGGGCAAATAAGCTTAAATGAATGAAAATCGGATATAATAGCTTTAATAATAATTGTGAGGTTTATAGGCATGTAAGTTATTACGTATGTAGCTCCTGCTATTTAGCCCTGATCTGATATATTAAAACAAATGCAACTCATGGAATCTGGCAACAATTCAGAGATCACTTTTTTCCCCAACTGG
>WBNO01001427.1:0-17157 GCA_013400575.1 Peucedramus taeniatus
CCTTTTGTCCTCTTTCTTTTCCTTGCCTTTTCTTGCCTTGTCTCATCTCACCACCTCCCTTCCTTTCCCCCATCTCTGCCTTTCCCTATTTTGTTCTCTGTCTCATCCATGCTTTCAATTTTCCTCACTCTCCTTCTCTCCCTCCCTTCTATCCTCTCCTTCTCACTGCTCTCCTTCCTGTTCCGGCACCTCTCTCATTTGTCAACAGCTCTTAATACGTGTCACAAAAAAAAAATTCCCTGGAGATATGGTAACTTATGGTACTTACGAATTTTCCTTCCTTATGGTAAGGAAGAAAATACATTGTCAACTGCACTTTTTGGCAGAGGTGGGTCTCTAAATTTAGACTTAAAACAAGCTGTTCCAATAAAAAATCTATTGCTTAGTAAGTATCATTAAATTCACATTATGTTTGTTATACAAGCTGATCTTGACTGTTTAAGTGAGAGAGCTTTTTGGAGGTACGACACAGGGTAATGCAAATAACTGTCTTTGCCCATTCTACCCTGTTCAAGTGAAACAGTTACTAGATATAAAAAAAAAACCACTTCCTGCCACTTTGAATTCTTTTTCAAAGGAGATTTTCCTTCAATAAGGGTAGAAATAGTTAAAAAAATACATCCTGAAGAAATAAATGTTTTATTTACCCTTTGAGAAGATATTTGTAATAGTGGTGTTTTCAGGAACACTTTTGTGTTTGAAGTGGGCAAATCATTAGCTCTTCGTTCTCTCAAGGAATTAAACACAAATCACTTTAAGATATTAAAACAGTTTTGGATTGCCATGTAGTCTTAGTTTTTCTTCATTTCTATATCCAAGCAAATAGATTTCCTTGACTCAATATTTTGGAAAAGTTTAACTTTCGTATCTTCAATGATAAGTATGAATTGCAAATATTAATAATCCTGTCACAAAAGCACTTAGAGTTACGAGACTTTTACATGCCGTTTTCATAGCAATTGATATTTCCCTAGAAGCAACACTGTTGGAATTTATCAGCTCCTGAATGAAGAAAAATAGCCAGCAAATTAGCAGTAATATAGAATTACTGTTAGTTTTGCCACTGGCAAATAGTGTTTTCAGTACTGGCAACAGGCTCATTAGCCTTTGAATAAAGCATCTCCAATACTGAATCATATCCTGGGGCAGCATTACTTTGTATTCTTGCTTCAAGCAGAACTTCACGAGCAGAAATCTTTTATTATTTCTGTTTTGTTCTTGTTTGTTGTGGTGGATTTGGTGCTTTTTATATTACATTTTTGAAAACAAAATGAGACGTACAGATCTTCAGATTCTTAGCCAATCTTACTTGTCAGTAGTAAGCAGTGTCTGAAACAAGCAAGAAGATCATCAATCCTTTGGAAATGGACTGCTAATGTGATATTTAATCCATTACACATTATGGCTTTGTTCATTAATTTCATTAGCAAAGATCAAAAATGCACCAACCTTTTCTTTTAGATCCAGACCATCTCCATTAATATCCCTTGGAAATATCTTTGGGGTTTTTTTTGAAGTTTACAGTTAGTAGCAGAAATTGGAATTTATGTGTGCTCCTGTCAAATTGGGTTTGTAGCAAAGTTAATTGTTGGAAGCTAGAAGGCCAGTTTTCTGAATTTTTTTTCTTTTCCTGTTCTAATCATGGCCTCATGAATATAACCAATCCAAAGTCTTATTCCCAGGTCAGTACTGCTGTGGGGCTGATATAGCTGCTGAGTTGGCTGGCTGCAATCAACAGATTGGAAAAACAGCAGTGTTCATAGATGCAATTAGGTCAATTCTTTTTATTTAGTCTTTAGACCTTGGAAAGGCAGCAAAATTTTTAACTTCTACTTTTATAATTAATTTAATTTCCTTACGTAATAATAATAACAACCTTTCTAAAAACAATTTCAATAATTATGATTATATGTGGAATTCCCTGTGGTCATTAAGGCAGTGTTACTTCTCTCACTCCTGCTTGACACCAGAGGTAAGGATGAGTCTTGGTATTTACTATCCAAACACTTCAGTACCTTATGTAATTTAGTCATCTAAATTTTTTTGAGAGTTGAGGAAGATTTGGATCTACAGGGACAGTTCATTTTGCCTGTCATAAAAGGTGGTATTAAAGTGACATGTACTACAAATGTTTCACAGATGACTAAGAGAATGTTTGGACGAGCTTGGACCAAATACTTTATTTTTGGAAGGATGAACTTAGGTGATATGACTCCTATATCTTCTGCAACAAGTTAAATTTATTTTACATTCCCAGCAAGGTTTTTGACAAGGTATTCATTCAAAGATTTAAAAATACAAGTTTTAATTACGGTAGTTTTCTGTGAATATTATGCTTCCTTTGAGCAAGACAAAAAACAGTCCAAATCACTGAAATTTTGATCTTTGGTGGAAGAGAAATATGAATTTTCCTTTTAGAATTGATATATCTTTGTTCAAGAACTCAAATTTGTTTGTTCAAGAACTCAAATTTTTTATCCATTGGGGAATATTCTGATATTCTAAAATGTTCACTCATTCACAATGTCCCAACATAAATGTAAATTGACATTCAGAAGTAGAGAGAAACCTTAGCATGCTTTCCAGGTTTTAATTAAAACATAAAATATAAAACAGATCAGGAGGTATGATACAAATCCTGACTACTGACTAAGTGCACATAGTGTTAAGGATTAAATATAATCTCCACCACAGACAAATAATAAATAACTTCAGTCTTTTCATGGGAGGAACCACCAAGTGATACATACTTGTGTTTAAAGACTTAATCAGTTCAGTAAAATCCCAGACCCCACACATAACATTTTTAGTAATTTCATACATCTTGAAATTAATAGGACTTCACAGAACACATTGCATGTTATGGGCACAATAAATTTCAATCTGTGGAAAAAAAAATTGCTATAACATCCTTTGTGGCCTCCTGGATGCTGGATTGGAGTAATTTCATAAATTACTCTTTTCATCGTCTAAACCTGGGCCATGTGCCTGTATGGCATCAAGGAGTGAAGCCAGCTTCTTCTCTTAGAGGTGAGAAGAGGGAGTCTTACAGGAATTTTTATCTACTCGAGGTTGTCAGCACAAGAAACTAGCTATTGCTTACACTGTGCTATGGAATTTCTTTTTCAAGTTGAGTCTTTTTATGAAAAAGGGTATATAAGATCTCACAATGTACTTACTGTGTCATAAAGGGTAGGGCAACTTTAAAAGGGATATTTGAATTTGACAAATTCAATTCTATTCAGAGACTTGCTGTTTTGAAGCTTTTTGAAAAAATGAGATACAGCCTGAAGGGAAGAGAAATAAAGGGCAGAGCTAAGTTTGTTTTTAACCTCACAATCTGAGAGAGTCTTCATGCACATATATCATAGAGCAAAGATATAATTTGGTGAAAAGCCAGTGTCAGACTTTGATGCAAAGCCATTTCAATACAATGTGCCATAGATCACAAATCCTCAAGAGCATTTTGTTTGAACCATCTAGCAATGTTTGAGAAATGATAATTACTAACCTTCATGAAATGTAAATTTAATTTTGCCTTAGCATTTGATAGCTTTATGGGTCTTTTCTACAAACCATTTTTTCTGAAATGTGTCAGACTGACAGTTGTGAGGACTTAAAGAACGCAATTGCACATCTGAAAACACTGGCCCCATAATATAAGCCACCACAATGGAACTTGAAATAAACTCATAATGCACAGCAGGAAAGAGTTAATTCCAGGCCTAATGGAGCTAAAGGCAGGCTTAATGGAGTTAAAGTCTTGGTTAGCATCCAGATAAAAAACTCCCACTGTGGCAAGCTGTTGGGAAAGGAAGAAAGTGCTTATGCACATGCTATCTCTAGTTATGGGAATGGCATCTTCACCCCATGGATACCCAGGACCTGGACTGTATAAACATGGTACCTCCAGAAGAGTGACTCAGGGACCAGCAGGATGCCATTTGTGGTGGTGATATATTTGCTTTATCTCTCTCTCTACCCCTCTCTCCCACCCCCTCCCTATTTCTTTCTATGTCTCTATCTCCCATTTATTGTTAAATAAAATTTATACTTTGGCATATGTTTTTGTTTTCACCTTAATTTGTGCAGAGGCATCTCTTCTATTCAGATCATAACAACAGTGCAGGAATCCAATGGCTTTTATCTAGACACTGAACAAACACCCACAGCAGCACTGCAGGCTTCCTGACATTACCCTGTCAAAGACTTTTCTTCAGCTCCATTCTGAAAGAATCAGTGAGAGAGGTTGGTGTAGTTCAGCTGCTGCTTGCTCAAACCTCAGCCTCTTTGCTGAAACTGCCAATCAGATAGTGTAGTAGTCATAGAGTGCCTAAACCTGCAGTGTTCTTCACTATAGTCCAGCAAAAAAACTATTAAATAAAGCAAATGGTGGTGCTCCTTATTTGCCTAAATGTACTAAAGCTGAAATAGCTCATAATCACCTTATCAGTTCCTTGGCTCCTGTGACAACATTCCCTGAAAAAGGCTGGCATATCACAGAATTAAATTTGTCCTTTTCTAGGGTCTCTGATAGTCTAGAGGCTAGGGTCTCTGATAAGATACTTGGTATCAGCTTAATAGATGAAAGTGGAGTGAAAGTGAAAAAGATCAGTGGGGAAGAAGATAGTGTATGGAAACAGAAATGCCAAACATTTCTGCCTGCAAAAATATGTATAATGGTTATATGGAGAATGTAACCACTCTAGCCACTTAGCAATGGATAAAAAAATGTTATTTTCCTTCTGAGACTGAATAGTGTCTGAACTTTTTGAAATTCCAGAATGTTACTTGGCCTATCCTCAGGGGTTTGATACCTATTTAATAATGGGTTTTCTAAACAGTTTTGAGAAATAAAATGTCCTCTGACAGTCGTTGCTGGAGAATCAGAAATTGCAAATTGGGTGCTGGATCATGGAGTTGAAAAGCAGCTGTGAACTGCTGTGGCTGGGAAGTACCTCTGATCCATGGCATGCAGTTCCCCACTAGCTGAGGCAATTCAAATCATATAATCACTTCTTTAAACATATCCAGGTCTATATGAAAAGACATGTTGTTTAGGTTTGGGGTTTTAATATTTTTCCCATTTGCCTCTTCAGGAAATCTCCTTAATAAGTTGAGTTATATGAATTTCGATGATTCTTCTATTTTCTCACCTGAAGTCAATTAAAATTATCAATTGATGTTAAATAAAGTATCTGTATGAAAGCAAAAGCTGAATTTTGCATACCAGCAATAGCATCCCATACCCGATGTCATGACAGGCTTTCCCTCACTGTAGCAATTTTTTAAGCATTAATTCTTGAAGGAGAGTCTGCAAGCTTAATAACATTGGGATACCCCTTCAGTAGGCCATGAACAAACCTACAAAAAAATGGACCACACTGCAATTCTACAGTCAGATTAGAAAAAAAGTGCTAAAATTGACAATTATATAGAATAGTAGATAAAATTAACATGCAAAAAGAGCAATAGGGTATAATGTGAGAGAGAAAACAAAATGCTTATGCAGTTGTGGGGATGAACTATACACATACCAGTTAGTGGTTATACATCTGTGCTTTTGTCTGTTTTGCCAGAGAACAGATAGAGTTCATACTTGTGCAGGGATTTAAAAAACATTTAGTGTAACATTGTTTTGCATCTTAATTACTACTTTCACCCACCGTTGTTTAAGTTTTCTGCGAAAAATAAGAGCATTGACTACACTGGATCTTTTTCAGAGTCAAATGATGGCTTTTGAAACCAGATGTTTTCATGCACTGATAAGGAATGTTTTTTTGTTAAGGATTGGTACATGGGCTCCTGATTGAAATAGCTATGAAGTACGCCATTGCTTTAGAGATTAAAATGCAATTTAAATATTTTTATCATCTTTATTTCCTGAGTGTTCAATCAGTTGTATGTTGCCTTTTGTTTCTAAAACAGAAAGATTGTCTTCCAAAATAATTTTATGATGTAAAGGAGAGAAACCATTTGTTAAGAAAAAACCCCAAGCCCAAAAAAGATTGTGCTGCTGATCATTATATGCTTGTTTACATATAGAGGCAAGAATATATATATATCACACAATTTTACTTTTCTAATTTCAGGTGAAAGCAGTGCTTGGCTAGAGTTTCAATGCTCAGAACTCTGATTCCCATTAAAAGAGAGCTTCCACCAGCTCCAGAGAAATTACTGGTTCTTCTCTCCTGGAGATCTCTTGTGTTTTCAGCAGATATGAATGTTGGTCCGTGCCACAGCAATTTAGACCCTAATGTGTTTCTGAAAATTGCTAGGCTGTAAGCTGTGGCAACTCAGGAGTAGACATGATACATTCTAGGGAGACAACAATAGCTTTTAGAGGCAATAACAAAAAAGCTTCTCCACCATCAGAGCTCAGAGAGAGTGAATTTATTCACAGAGAGTATGAAATCTTACTGTCTTCTCTCTGGGCTCTATCAGAATTTTATCTGGGAACAATTGCACCTAAAATGTAGAAACCACTTAGGGAACAGGAATGAGATTTTTCAGGATGTCCAGCACAGATTTCGAAGTATTGGAATAATGTCATGTTGGACGATTTTTCTTTATTGTTGTTGTTGTTGTTCTGGTTTGGTTCAGGTGTTTGGTTTGGTTTGGTTTGGTTTTTGGCTATGATTTTGTTGATCAATCAGTAAATATATTGGGAGTCCATAAATTTGACTTCAAGCTTTTGCATTACATTAAAAAAAAAAACCCAAAGATAAAATCTTATTAGATGCAAGCAAATTTCCCTTGCCTATGGTACAGAATGGTTTATTTACTTTCTTATTACATATCTAAATTTGAAACAGAACTCAGCATTTCTTAGATAAGCAAGTATGTTCGTGGGTTTAAAAACTCTCAAATGTGATTTGAAATTCCAGTAGTTTTCCAGAAATGCATGGAGAGTGCCTTTCCCTGGCTTTCTCCCATTGAAAAGAAATGATTCCGTAATTTTCTTACTTCCATTATTATTTTTACTTAGTTTCAAGGTTACTTAGTTTCAAGTTTTAAACAGTTTTAGGCCCATGCTACTGTAGGAGGCTATACAACAAGTCCAGATAGTGCCTGAGTATCAGGGGATGTAGAGGACCAGTCCTGCTAGGGTAAGTATTCAATTCTCTGTGCAGATAATGAAGAGAGGTAATACTTTAGAGTTTTTGTTTTAGAAGGAAAAGGTTGAAGGACTTAAATGGATTGAATCCCATGCTAAAAGTAATTTTTTTTTCCTCTTGTAAATTCACATATTAATTATTAGATGTCCTTGAACTAATTTCTTCTTTACCAGAAGAGACCTACGTGATCCTAGATTCCTTTCTCAGGATGAGAAGAATTACACTTTCAAGGTGACCCTTTGATCCTGATGGCTCAGCTGATCTGGCCATGCTGAAGCAGGTGTCTCCAACCATCCTGGTGTAAGTGTATAGCCTTGGAATATGGCATTGCCAAGGCTGAAGTGGTTCTTACTGGCTTTGTATGGAGTTTTCAAGCTCTCCAGATTGACACTCCTCAGACTGGCTGTCTGAATGTTTCTTTACTTGCCTGCAGCTTTGGTTTGCTCACTTTAGCTGTGACAAGAGTGTTTTTTTCCTGGCTGACCCGATTACTATGGCAAATTGTGTTTACTTTCATTTATCTTTGCATGAGACAACAATAGTTTTATATAGATAGCAGTAACAAGCAGTCATTCCATGCAGAATGAGATATTTATGACTCTAAGACAGTGTTGTAATATGGCATAATAGAGGCTTAGTGCAAGAGCAGAGAACTGCAGACACAGATTGTGGTGTAGAGGAAGCGCAGACATGGGATGCCAAAGGACAGGGAACAGGGTTGCTACTGGAGACCCCATAGCTGTAAACAAGCAACTCATGGTCTTTGAAGAAGTGCAGCTCTGGAACGGGAAAAAAACTGGGTTTAAGGGTAACAAAGAGAACCAAGAGGTAACATCTAACATATGTAAATGGCACCATATGTATTAGATTCAGATCTAATCTGGAACAGCAGATGAATGAAGGAAGAGCAAAGATATAAAAGCATGTTAGCAAACATAATGACAAAGTCAATCCAGAAGTGAGAAAGAATCAATGTAATATTCCTCCCTTCGAAGGACCCCGGAGACTGACAACCCAACATAACCCTTCTTCTGCAGTCTGAAAATGCCAGTTTTAAGACCAGTTTAAAGAGTGGAAGGCTGACTATAAAATTATAGAAAAAAAGATTAAAAGCTATGTAATTTCCTCTTTCCCATGATATTTAGATTACTGAAATGCTGGAATTTATCACCAAGTTACATATTTCATACTTTTTCCTAAGAGTCACAGAGGTAAGGGTTCACAAAATAAATCTTTATTTTCTAAATTAATTTTTATTTGTTATGGTGTACATATAACCAGAAGACAGCAGAGAAATATAAAATGCTATTACTTGTAATTTTCTGATGCTTTTCTGAGAACAATCTTATTGTGTTAAGTGTATCAATTCAATTTTGCATGTAGATAATATGAAGTAAAATTATGTTTACAGTTATATCCATGGAATTCAGCAGTATCACAAATGTCTAAAAGAAGAAGCTGGCCTGAGCGCTCATTTCCAGTCTAGTATTGTTCTGAAACTAAAAATAACGTATTTTTTATAGCTTGCTAAAGATGTACATGACAAGCAACCTTTATGCTTCAGGATGATGTTGCTTTTACCTTTCTGAAAGCCTGGTATTCTTTTTTTTTTTTTTTTTAGTTGATAAAAGTGTGCTTTTTTTTTTTTTTTTTTTTTATACAGAGGGGGAATTACATGGGTTCTGTGAACACCTCTGTCTGCCAAAAAGCAGGGATGTAAACAGACATGAAAAATATTTTTAACAGCCATCACAAAGGTGTTAGCTATACTTATAAATAAGGTGAACTGAAAGTAAACAGGAAAGCACATTCTATACAATACTGATCCCCTAAAAACAGATACAGGGGACAAGGAAGAGAAATTACTCATGAAAAGACATGCTAATGTATGTATTTAGCAGTATATTTTTTCCCACCAGCAAAAGAGATCTGTTATACACTTTCATGCGTGGTATGAATAAAATCAGACTTTACCATGGTTTTTTAATGGCCATATCCTGCTTTAGATACTGAAGTATCAATCCTTGCACACAACACAGTTATGAAAACAACTTTGCAGTATGTTTTTGTATTACTTAAGTGTTTTTTTTGTCCCTAGTGTTATGTCCACCTGTTATAAATATGTGGCTAAATTCCAGGAGCACTATGGCCACACCATCCATTGTACCAGCAGCATTGTCTTTGAAGATGCAAGGTGAACTGGATCAAAGAGATCCTTTGAGTCAGAAATACCCCGACCAGTTTCACTGCGTGATCCTGTAAACTCTTGTACCAGCTCAAATGGGAAAGAGAGTGACATTGAGAGGAGCAGGAAAATCAGAAACTGCCACAGAGAAAGACCTCCGTGTGACTTCCATTCAAGAGACTAACAATTGATTTGGACTGCTTGACAAACCTGGAGAGACTTCGTTGTGACACCTAAATTAGGCATGCACAGCAGGTGATCCTGGCACAGCCCTCTGCACTGTGAGGGGTGATGAGATGCATCGACCGAGTCCTCCCAGCCACACAAGCTCAGCATGAGCTTCCTCCTCAATGTGAACTGGAAAAGAGCCTCATGGGGTACCAGGTATACTGTCTGAAGCATTTCACATTAAAAGGTACTAAAATAAATAGAAAGACAAAGTTTCTAACTGCCTGAAATGCAAATATTTTCTCCCAAAATTTGTTTATGTATCACCAGGAAGAAAGAATTAAGAGTTAAAACTTAATTAATTTTGCAGAGATTTTCAAGAAGAAAATATGGATTTTTCTAGAGTCATTAGCTTTTTTAGTGCAATATAGTTAGAAACAACTTTTATTTTAATTCCTATTATAATCAGTTGTGACTTGGAGCACATAGAAAAGCACACTATTTTCTAAGTAAGTTTAATGCTTACACAATTATTTCAGAGAAGAACTGAATATAAAATAAAAAAATAGAGATAGCTTCAACTATGTATTTTAATTCATTATCCTGAGAAGATGATATGGAAATAATAAGGTTAATCTGAAGTCTTCGATAGGTTAATCTAAACCCTGTTATAATCTGAACAAGAATATTATTTTAGCATATAAATATACAGGTATAGAGTAGTAAAGAAGTTATATGCACATCTATCTGTAGAAAGAGAAAAATAAAAAGATGACCTTTTACATAAGTGTAATTATGCATCATCTTTTATTATTCATGAAAGGAACAATGATATCTGTTTTCCAAGGAAACAGGTGCTTCTTTTTCTCTTTTACCAGCTACACACAGGAAAAGCTGTCACCTTGAAATGTTTATTTAAAGTGCTAGGACATTAGTTATGAGAATAAGTACTCCAGTCAGTACCTTTTCCCCAGGAGATACAAGTACATTTAAAAACACAGGTACATCTACAGAAAATAGAAATAGAAAGCCAAGAGTTATAGAATCATTTAGCCTGGAAAAGAACCTTAAGATCCTTGAGTCCGACTGTTAACCCAGCACTGCCAAGTCTGCCACTAAACCACGTCCCTCACTGTCACATCTACAAGTCTTTTAAATATCTCTGGGGATAGTGATTCCACCACCTCACTGGGCAGTCCATTCCAATGTGCAACAACCCTTTCTATGAAGAAATTACTTCTGATATACAATCTAAACCTTTCTTGGCACAGCTTGAGGCTGTGTCCTCTCATTCTGCCACTGGTTTCCTGGGAGACGAGGCTGACCCCCACCTTTGTACAACCTCTTTGGTACTTGCAGTGTGGTAAGGTCTCCTCTGAGCCTCCTTTTCTCTAGGCTAAACAATCCCAGCTCCCTCAGACCCTCCAGACCTGTCACCAGCTCTCTTGCACTTCTCTGCACACACGGTAGCACCTCAGTCTTTTTGACTGACCTTGGGCTTCCTGAAAAACCAGCAAAGGGCAATGATGTCAGGGCTGTACCCAGAGAGGCAGTAGGCTTCCCTAAAAAAGGGGTATGTATATATAGGGCCTGCCTCTCTTAATCTCATGGTAGAAGAGGAATATCTTGATTTTATCAAATAAAAATATTATGGATTTCTGAAATGTTGTATTTTTTAGAATTATTCCTTTGCTGGAATTGTATTGTAAGTAACCAGACTGTCCTCCAAGAAATTATTCCTTACAAGTCTCTCTTATTTAATGGTTGCTCTTTAAAAAAAAAAAAATGTACTGAGGCCAGGTACATAACTCTAATATTGCAATTTTAGTATGATCAGTCTTTGGGTGAGAGTCTGTCTGAGAAATAGTGCACTTTGACTAAAGCATTTCTGTTCTAGATCATAGCAGTTATAATACATGAAAAGATTATTTAAAAGAAGGCAAAATAAAGCCAAAATCTTATTTACCAAAATGTTCTGGGAAATACGGAGAAGATTCCGACTGTTGAAAATGCCCCACTATAAACAAATGAAAGGAAACAGAGGAAACAAGACCTACATGTCATTTCTGAGGTCATCTGAGGAGCTCAGAGGCAGCCCTGTGCAGTCTGTGTGACCTCATGTTGGGAAAAGCTTCTGCATGCCCAGGCAATTGACCCAGATGGGCTCACATAAATACTGGGTACAGTCCATCATTTTATGTGGATGCAGGTGGTTTTATACTCCATTACCAAAATCTCCAGCTTAACTTTTTTTTTTTTCCCTGTTTCTCATCTTGGCTTCTCTAAAGCATTCTTCATGTTTCTATTCAGTGCTATTCCTCTTTCCATGGTTTGCTCCAGCATAGCACAGCAACATTGGGGTTTTTTGATTTGTTTTTTTTTTCCCTGCCTTCCAAATGTGGAGTTATACAAAATTCTGCAGGCTTCCACAGTTTCATGCAATGGTACCTCCATTGCAAGGTGACCTTGGGACAGATTGCCAAAGAGCCTTGCCTCTCTTCTCCTTGCTCTGACCTGTTTTAATGATTATATAATAGTTCTTTAAGAAACTAGAATATTTCTTCGTAGCATGGTAGATTTAAGGAAAAAATCTTGATGCAGCCTGGCAGATTTATGACTCTGAGCAATGATGTGGAGTGTGTGGTGATGCCTAGAGATGGATGGAACAGGAGGGTGAATGAGGTCTTGTGGCAGAGTAGTAAGTGAGAAATCTCCAGACTTGCTACTATTATTCATATTGATACCAGTTTTTTCATATGTGTCTGGGAAGGAGAAACCTAATTTTCCACTCCAAAAGGAATCTTAGAAGTTATTCTGTGTAGGTACAGTTTTGAAGATAATGGGAATAGGCCAAGAAAACCAAAAGAAAGAGTATTACAGACTAGTAATTCACATATACCTGAGGAGGTCTTGGGACTAATTACTATCAGTATTTGAAAATGAGGCTTGTGTTTCCTAGATTCTGTAGAAGAAGCTACTATTCCCAGACTGCCTGTCTTTTTAAGGTCTTGAACTACACACAAAAGTTAATAATGGAAATAAAGTGCTTCAGGACATAAATAAAATTCTGAGTAATGAGTAATTGTGGATTTTTTTTTCTTGCATTTCTGAGTCTCCTTTTTGAAGCCTTATTCCATTTTCATTGAAGTGACTGATACTGGCCACTGTTCAAAAAAAAGTTGCCAAACTGGATTGATTGCTAGTGTGAGTTGTCATTACAGAGGAAAAACATGAATTCACATTTTCTTTCCCTGAACTACCAATGTCATAATTTCAAGTAAGCAAGACAAGTGAATTTGAAAGATTGATTTACAAAATCTGCAAAGGAAAAAAGAGGTCGAGCAAAACATGTACACTGGCACACATTATTATCTGTAATAATGATATTTATCTGGGCCTGGAATTGTTCATGGAAATGTTCACTTGCTTTTCTTTATATCAGTTTACCTATTTATTATACTGCATGTTATACTGTGTGTGTTAATGACTAACATATACATTTGAGAATAAAAATATTTAAATATGTTTCTTTATATTATTCTCATATAAGAGTAACATTTTTTTGTCTAGAAAGAGTTCTAGTTATATGAATACATACAATACTGTACAGGTTGGTTTTTTTTTTTTCCTCTTTTAAAATACTCTACAGGAGAAATAACTACAAAATAATCTGAAATACTTCCTGGTTAAAATGACACAAGAATTAGTCATGGCAGATCAATCAAATTTTCTAACAGCAGCACATAACATACCATTAGTACTGCGGCACACTTTTGCCTCATTTTATGAAGCATAAGAACTTGAGAGGGGATTGTTGGGATTTAGGTTTGCATTCATGTGTCACCACTCCAACCAGGTAGCTAAGCTACCAGTAATATTGGTGGAGGTTTGGTGTATGATTCATGGGCCCACGTGTGAATGTCTAGATCTGTCTGAGTTAAGGATGTCCCACTTAGCTGCCAGCTGCCACTCCCCATGGCTCCCATTTAAGGAAGCCTCTGGAACAACTCATGAGTCATATATGATATATATGACTGGCATCATATATACCAGTCCCTTGAGCATGTCTCGGATACTCCAAGAAATCTTAGGTGACACCAGTCATTTTTTTTTGGGGCAACTGACTTGCTTTTCTTGGGTGTCTGTCTTTATATGAGCTGAAAAATGCACTGGGCTTCACTGACTGTGTTGACAAAGGGCTGTGGTCACTTGGCCAGAGAAAGATCTGAGGCCATTCAGAACAGCAGAGGACACCAGGTGGGGATTTTTTGGGCATCACAACTGGCACTTGGTATTTTAGCAGTTGAATCTAGTGACTACAGTTACAGCTTAAAGACCACATATGTAAATATCTGTATGTTGACATATATGTTAGGATACCTTAATCCAACACTGAATCTTAACCTTGCTGTTATCCCTAGAAAAAATGCAGCTATCATATACAAATATAGTATCTAACATATAGGTTTTTCCAAAGCATAAAAAATAATTCTGAATTCAGAGGGACCCTGACAGACTGAAGAATTGGTTTGATAGGAATCTCAGAAAGTTCAAGAAAGGGAAATGTCAAATCCTCCTCCTGGAGAGAAATAACCCCATACAACCTGTACAGGTTGGTGCCTGTTGGTTGAAAAGCAGTTTTGCAGAGAAGTCCTAATGGACACCCAGCTGAAGAAAAGCCCACACTGTGCCCTCACAGCAAAGATAACCAACTACCTTCTGGACTGAATCAGGAAAAATATCAGAAGGTCAAAGAGGTGATCCTTCCCCTCTGTTCTCCATTAGTGAGACACATCTACAGTGTTATGTTCAGGTCTGAGTTCTCAAGGACAATGACAAGAGAGACATGGACATAGTAGATGGATTTCTGCAAAGGGCATGAAGATTTTTATGGTATGGGAACAAATCTTATACAAGGAGTCTCTGAGACAGATGAGTCTGGCCTGGAGAAGATGCAGAGCAGAATCTTTTGAAAATGTATAAATACCTGATATAGGGAGCAAAGAAGATGGAGCTCAGCTCTTGTCCTTGGTGCCATGACAGGAGTCAGTGGGCATAATGGGCAAGAAGCACAAACTGAAATACAGTAGCAAAAAAATATCTGCTAGGAGTGTTGAAGCCCTAGAACAGTTAGCTCAGGGAGTCAGTAAAGCCTCCTCCTTGGAGATATTCCAATGTCAATTGAACTTGGTCTTGGGAAACTTGCAACAAGTGAGCCTACTATGAGCACAGGGTTGGTCCAGATGATCTCTAGAAACCATTTCAAGCTTGGTAATACTCTTTTTTTACAAATTACTTTTAAGAGAAAGATTATCATAGACAACTTATTTTCAACATAAAATATTAAAAAAGAAAGCATTATTTTTTATTACTATACAGGTGTTTAAAAAAAAACACAGGTAAAATATTACACAAAATTCTTTGTTAATATTCAGGGCTAAGATCACTGGCGGATCTTATACAAGGTACCATAAATATTGCTTTATTCACCAGATCCCTTATTCCAGGCTAGTGAGTGGGGATAAATAGATGGCAATGAGATACATATATCAAGCCAGAAATAAGCAGTTACCAAAGACTGAGAAACAGTATTACCAAACTAATCAGCATAAATGTCATATAATCGGCCATTGCTGTACATCCTGCTCCAGTTGTGTCTAAAGTGCTGTCATCGTTGGTTTGATGGATTTGCTTTACGTCACTGAGGTTCGTCTTGTCTGGTATCCCTGCTGAGACAAATAAGAAAATACAGTATGATGCATGCCTTGTCGCTACTGGCAACATATTATAGCTAGAAAAAATTTAAATATCCTCGGCGCACAGACTGTCACAGTTTGGTTTCTAATTCTCATGTTACTGCCAAATTCAAATGCTTTATAATTGCATCTAGAAATATGCACTATACTATTTATCGCTGAAAGCATTTCTGGGGTCTGCCAGCTCTGAACAAAGTTGTACTTGTAGAAATATATCTCAACAAACATTTACAGACTGAAGTGAACAGTTTTCCAAGTCCCAGTAGTACCTAAAAGTCCACTGCTCACATCTTTCTTGGATTTGAAGAAAAAGGAAATAATTTATTGTGAAATTTCTTGTGTCTGGATCCCAATATTATTGCAAAATAATGTATAACTTATGGAAGGTATGCAGAAAAATATAGTTGTTGCTTTATAAAACCTCCATTTTGTCACAATTTAAATAGACTTTACAATATTATAAGGAAAAATTCTAAAGCTAACTTTAAACAGGAATCCTTTTACTAAGTTCCCAGCTGAATATTTGTACTTTTTTTTTCTTACCAGGGTAAATATTTCTCTACCTCAAAACAGTACTCTTATGGAACAAGGATGTAATCACCCGTTATATTTCCTCTGCCTGGTGAAGCATGGGAAGCAGAAGGTCTTGGAGACACACTGAAATTTGGTAGCATTGTCAGCTGCTTGTATCTGCTGTGCATGCTTGTAGACTAACTGTCTTATCCCATATAATAACTTGTGGCATGCCACTATCAATCAAAATTAACAAGTCTAAATTCAGTGTTATTACATACAACAAATATTGACATTGTAATTACACAGAGACTGAAAAAAGCTTCATATAAAGCAAAGTCAATATTTATGTAATTAGGTCAATACATATATAATTCAGAAGGTAAACTCTACTGCTGGAACAGCAGCATTAGAAAGAAGCTCAGCTCTACTGAGCTGATATATTGATTTTACAGTCTGAGTTTCTGCATCAGTATTCATTGTTTAGGTGCTTCTTTCCTTTCTGTATCATTAGGAAAGATGAATAAACTAGTGATTTTTTAAAATTATTATTCAAGGTGACTATAACAAAATATAAATATTTTAGTCATGGTGTTATCTTCTCTGTTAAGCTGGTTTAGCAGAAGCTGCAGAGGACAGTCATTCTGAAAAAGAACAATTTTTTCTTTGGTACTTGCATTAAAAGTACTCTTTTCTCTAAAAGCACCATGAAAGCTGCTTTTTGTGAACCTCTGCTCTATGTACTCAAATATCCTTTCTGCAGCCTTGAAAAAAAACATTAAGGGAAGAGTCAGCTAAAGTCAAACATGCTGTCTGAAAAAACCTGCTGGATGCTTTCTGAAAAAAACCTGCTAGAATGAATTATTCTTCTTTGCTGCTGTACTAAGCAGTGTACCCTGCTATTTCGTGTAGATTTGTCAATCCCATTCTGCTGCCTGGAATTTGTGACAATTAGCTGTATGAGTACAATGCAAGTGGACATACAAGAAGGAAGAGTGACGGAACAGATGTTGAGAAGGAGGGAATACAACTTTTCCTCATCATGTACTTTCAGCAACCTGTGTAGAAAAAACATCAGTCAACTAACGCTTCTCTGAAAGTATTTTGGGTGGATCATCACTATCAAGGTCTATCAAGGGTTTTTTTCAGTGAAGGTTTTTAAGTAGAATAAATGAAAAAAATATGTGTTCATATTTCTTCAGAGTTTTAGTGAGGTCTTCTCATATTTAAAATGCCTAATTTCAGTAAGTGAAAAATTCAACTCTCGCCTACACAACAAAGCAGTTCAGCAAGTGCTATAGGTATAACAAAGCAGATTTTTCAAATATTAACAGATACACTATCAGAGTAGTGAAATATTTGGCCTTATGCAGGACATAAATTATAAAAGCTAATTAATATAAAATTGAAAAATATT
>WBNO01001431.1:6161-19159 GCA_013400575.1 Peucedramus taeniatus
TTTAACTGAGACAACTTTGTTCTCAGAATTACTTAATTGGTTATTGTGGAAACACTGAAGCTTTGTGATTAATTGATCACAGCATGACTCCCATATTGGCAAGTTCTCTTGTGACATACAAGACTAGGATTTCTGTTTTTATCATTTAAAAATATAATAAACAGAACCAGAACTACTCAGTGCTCCTGTTTAACTTATCCATAGATGTTATTTCAAATAATCTGTGTTTCACATACATCAGATAATATTTCAAGAGATATTTGATATTCTTAAGCCTCGTTCCTCCACAACAGTCTTGTATTGTGCATTGATAAGCTATAAAAAGCTATCAGCAATTTAAAGTGTCCTATGGCAAAAGTGTGGAAATCCTATAACAAACATTATAAGGATTCTTCTAAAAGAAATGTTGCTTGAAGCACTCAGCATCTTGCCTGCATGTAGCCATTCATGGTTGGCGCTCCTTGCCCCAGAAAACGGGCGTGCCCCTGTGTTTGCCGGCATCGTGCCATCCTAGCAGATGGGCTCAAGTATAGACAGCCAAGAGACCATCTATGATCATCAAATGTGTTTTCTGAGATCAGAGTTCACAGCCAAGAATATTTCAATGGTTAGCTGTTTTGTCAGTGTAGGCAAGGAGAAAAGCAAGACAAGGAGAGGTAAGCTCCCTCAAAAAGTCACTCATTTTGAAAATGGCAAAATTTACAGTTCACAGTAGTCAAAGTGAGTCTCCCCCAAATATTTCTTGTATTCAGATACAAAATCTGCATACAAGGAGTTGAACAGGACTCTCACTGTAGCAAACCTTTTGGAATTCAGCAAACTTTTTGCTAAATTTCAATAGGACCCTCCAAGACACTTAACTCAGAGGTCATCTGCTCAGAGGACTCTCAGCTGAACATCAACACCAGCTTTAGTTAAAAGAAAACCAGCACTGGAGGACCAAGCCTTTGGAGGAGAAGTCTCAAATTTTTACTACTTTCAATTGCATTCACTTTTACAAGCCTATGCTATCGAAATCCGCAGTTTATGGTAAATGCAGTTGTTACCCCATTAGAATTGTAGCAATTTACTGAAGAGCTCTGCTTTTCTCATGTGGGGAAGACTTCAAATCAGGAAAAGAAGAAAGGGGTATGGTTTGAGCATCACACTAAACAAGGTAAATCATGCCTTCATGATTTAAAGCGCTTTGCTGAATTAGTACTTGAATACGATCAGTATCACCGCTCACTGGAGTATTGTAGAGATTTGAAAGGATGGAATGTATTCTGAGTGGGAAAGAGGAACAAGAAGTATGACAAGAGCTTTTCTTCAGCGATGACATTTGCTGGTTTAAGCTGGACTGTAGCAGACAAATCTCTGAGATAGAATGCGTACTGTGCACCCATTCCTGAAATCCTCATTTTGTGTTGCTTTAGGTAATACATACCTATGCCAGGAAACATTGTCCTTTTGAGTCTATTTTGTCCATTCCATGGCTCTCGGTATAGCATGTGAATTGCTCTCAGGATGCTATTTGGGTGTGCAAGGGAAAGAATTAATAAAATATCCTGCCAGGCTACTCATCACACCTTTGACAATTAAAATACAGAATTCAGATTAAACATCTCAAATATATGACCAGGTTTATATACAAGATTTTTTCTTTTATTGTTTAAAATTAATTTAAAATGTACTGTAAGTGAATTTTGTTTGTATTTTGTAATCAAGCACTCCAAATCACTTGAAAGAAAATTGAAGAGTACAGAAGTGATCTCTATCCCACATTCCTCGAGCATGCCAACAGAAAAGCAATCCTGCTGTAGTGGTTAAATATGCCCACTCATCCCAACTGATCAAATATTAGTCCCATTCTATTACACATACACATCACAACTATGACCTGCAGTCTGCATTATTTCAGTTGATGATATTACAAAACAAAATCACCTACCATCAAAATTTCCTATTAGTTTAAACCACAGACCTTCCTCATAGCAATAGCAATCAGTTTGGAATAAAACACTGTCCTGACTTCAATTGAGACAGTTAATTCTCTTCCTAGAAGCTGGTACAGTGCTGTGTTTCAGATTTAGGATGAGAATATGTTGATAACTCACCAATGTTGTTTCTGAGCAGTGCTTATTCTAAGTCAAGGACCTTTCAGCTTCTCACCCCAACCTATCAGTGAGGAGGCTGAAGAGCCACAAGGAGGCGAGGGGACACAGGCAGAAAAGCTGACCCCAAGTGGCTGAAGGGATATTCCATAACATATAGCATCATGCTCAGTTTGTAAACCAGGGGTAAACTTTGCTGGGGGCAGCTGCTCAAGAGCTGGTTCCTCATCAGCCAGCAGGTAGTGAGCGACTGCATTGTGCATCACTTGCTTCATATATTTTTTATATTATTATTATTATTATTATAATTATTGTTGTTGTTATTACTTACTGTTGTTTTCCTTTTCTGTCCAATAAACTGCCTTTATCTCAAAAAATGGTTTTTACTCTTTTTTTTTCCTTCCACTTTTCTCCCCTGCTCCACCTGGGGGGGAGTGAGTAAGCAGCTGTGTGGTGTTTACCTACCTGCCAGGATAAATCACAACAAGTGCATTGCTTATTCACCCTTCTGCACCAACTTCCCTTCAGTTTTCAGGGATCTGGATGAGACTTGTGAGTCAATCTCTTCCTTAGTTCCACACTCATGATCATCCAAAATCCCATGTGCCAATGAAACACTGCAAACGAATAACAACAGCAAAAGACTTACAAGAAAACCGTTTTCTTGTGGAGTGTGGGAGGTCGTGAGCCAGACACTGAAGCAGGGATGCCCTGGGAAGACTCTCCCATGTAGTTTAGGATGAGGGACTTGGATTTTTCCCAGAGCCCTCTGTTTCTTCTAAGTAAAACAGCCCTGCCACTCAAAAGATGTGTAATCCCCCTGTTCTAGAAAGTTCTCTATCCCTTGTCTACTCATTGGCATCTGCCACAGGCCACTCCCCTCTCCTTTCCCCATTGGTTGCTGTTATGTCACCCCATTCTACCTCCTCCCTTCTTCCCCAACCCTATTGGCTCGTTTGTACCCTAACCCCTCTTACCCTTCCCCGGTTATATACCCAATCCTCTCTGTTTTGGGGACTGTGAGTGCTCAGTGCCCTGAGCCTGTGTGACTGCAGCTCCTGGGAGAGAGATCAGCACCATCTCTCTTTGGCTTCTTGATCCTAAAACCCTTCAGCTGTGGCTGTGGACCTTCTTGCCTGCCCTGTCTTTCACCTCCCCCCGCACCCTACCTTCCCTGGACCCTTCACTGTTCCTTTCAATAAAGCCCAGTTGGATCCTTCCTGTCAGGAGCCCTCCTTCAGCCTCTGGTTGTGTGTACTTACTACATCTGGGCCTGAGTGCAAGGTGGGCTGAGGGAGTTGGCTGTCTGGACCGGGAGGGGATCGCTCTCGGGAAGGCGGTCACCCTGACAGCACCTGCCCTGTGGATCCCGCAGTGGAGAATTTCTTAAGTAGAAAATAATGGTCCCTCTATTTTTCAAAGAAAATTTAAATGGAGCATCTCAATCAAATCAAACCATCACATTTGGCCATTTTATGATAAATATTAATGAGGTTGTATTTATGGTATTTTGTGATTTGTGCTACATTTTGCATTCACCTGTTGGTGAGCAGCTAGCAGTATTCTTCTGGAATCATCACTGTTTAATGCCTTCATTAATGACCTGGATGATGGGAGAGAGCATACTCTTACTAAATTTGTGTTTGATACCAAACTGGGGACAGCAGCAGGACTGGGCTGCTACTGCTAAGGACCTGGACAGCCTGGAGAAATGGAATAGAAGGATCCTCATGTTGTTCAAACAGACAAAAGTGAAGGGTCTTGCTTCCAGGACGGAATACGCTGGTGCAACATTATAGGCTGGGATCCAGCCTTCTAGGAAGGAATTCCACAGAGATTCTCCATGTAGGGGTCCTGGTGGATACCAAGCTGAATGTGGGTCAGCAGTGCACCATTGTGCAGAGCAAGTCAATAGCCTCTAATCCAGGAGAATGATCCTCTATTCATCACCTGGGCACCTGAAGCAGTGTGCTCAGTTCCAGACTTCCCAGTACGACAAAAACTGTGGCAATGCTTGAGCAAGAGCAGCCGTCACTCCCCACCACCAAGCTGGGGAGGAGGCTGGAGAACAGAAGATACAGGGACAAGCTAAGATTGATACCTGGAGAGAAGGCAGCTCAGGAAATCATGATGAATTCCAGTTGCATACTAGGAAAAATATTTTTCATAAAAATAGTCAAATACCAGAATCCTTAGAGGCATTCCAGCTCAATGGGACACAGTCCCTGACACCCTCCTCTAATTAGACCTCCTCTGGACAGGAGGCTGGATGAGATGTCCTCCAGAGCTTCCCTTCCAACCTAAAATATTCTGTGATTCTTTGATAAAAATCTCCAGTTTACAGCAGCTACCTGCTTTGCCTGGTACTGATTCCATACTTAAATTTAGGACTGGGGACACATACCATGTAAAGCTTTTGAAGACTAAGTGGAGAGGCGGCAAGTGCAGTTTACCAGAAATTAGCACTGGTAGAAATGAAAGCTGTACTATTCCAGATCTAAAGTCAAACTGTATTTCAATAACTACTTTGAAAAATAGAGAAATAAGCAGATCTAGCACTTTATTCACTAAATAAGTTACAAATACTATTAAAAAAAAAATACCCAAACAAATCTGTGATCCAGTAACTTCTTTGATGATGGTATCAAGAGTGAAAGGTTGTTTTAGCAAGTTGTATTTGTATGCTTTGAAAATAAATTTTAAAAGGACAGGAAAAGACCAAAAGGCTCCAAGTAAATGTTCAAAACAGGAACAAGATTCTCCAATTTTGACAACTGACCTTAAAAAAATACATGTTTTTGTTCTTGATGTTTAAGTGAAAATGGAGAATGAGGCATCAAGAACTAAATGCACTTGGGTGGGTTTTTTCTTGTTTTTCAGAGATTTTATTACATGAACATGAGATTTGCCCTTTTAATCAGGTGTATGATTTGTCTAATATCTCATCTTCTACATCAGCTGCAGATATATGAGCAAAAATTAAACTTTTAAGGCAGTGGTAGAATAAAGCATATTAGCATGTTAGCATGCTAATATGCTTTATTCATGTTAGCATATTCCCTTTGTATTAGTAACTGGCTTTGGCCTTGTAGCCTGGAATGATAATTATTTTAGCTGTACTGTTAATTAGAATAACTCTGTATGCTCTTGCAACCCTAGTACACCACTTCTTCTATAGTGGAGATGTGTAATTTCCTGTGGCAATGAGTTCTTCAGGCAAATTGTACATTTTGTAGATAATTATAATTGTAGATAATTTTGTATTTTATCAGTTTTGACTGTTCTCCATTTTAATTTTGTTAGATGCCCTCTTATTCAAATATTTGAGACAGTCAGAGAAACAGCTCTTAAATTTACTTACACAAGCCCATGCTCATTCTCATAATTTTTGCAAGCTCTTTTTTGTTTTTCCATTTTACACAAGATATTCACACAATGTCTGCCTGATTCATCCCATGCAACAGTAGAAATACTTCATCATCCTGTGGTTCACTTTCTGAGTCAATCAGATATAATTCAGCTCTAGTTGAAAAGTTATAGGTCTTTTGCATAACCTGACCGACATGTCTTGCAAGCTAATTAGTGAAGTCTGCAATGAACAGGCAGACACAGCTCAAACTGATGAAGTCTTAGAAGCAACAGAAATAAATTAGACTGAGTCCATTCACATTTACAACACCAGTCCAAGTTCAGAGTCAGGGTATAACAAGCCCTCCCTTACAAACTCCTTAACATCAAATCCTGTATTCAAATTAACTTAATTAATATGACATTGATTAGTAGCAATTCACATCTGTTGGACAATTTAGTTTACCAGAGAAGTCCTGAAATTGCATAACAAATGTCCTCCCAAATTATTTCTTTTTGAGAGGATACTTAATATTTAGCAAAGCAAAATATTTGTATTTGCTTTCCATGGCAAAAAAAATATTTTTTAATGAATGAAATCTACATGTGGTCACTTGAAATTTTGTATATAGAAATATTGCTGCTGAATCTCTTTGGAGCTGTAAGGGAGATTCCACATCCTTCATTGCTCAGGCAATACTTTCCAAGCGGCATGTCAAAGTTGTTGATCGGGGTTATGATGTTGCTGTTCAGAAGTGAAAACACTTGGATTATACTCATACCTGCATTTGATCAGCAATTGTCCTCACCACCACTTTAGAGCACTGTTTCTCTTAAACTAATATATTTGTATACATTTAAAATGAAAACATAATATAAATATATCAATTATATATTTATATGCTAAAACAAACTGAGATAAAGGCAATAGTGACAAAATTCTAGAACTGACAGCTTCAGAACTCCAGATTAGGGTATGAGCCTTTGTATGAACTTCCTGCTATAGTTATTAAAGCATTTATCATAAGACCATAGAAGCACTAATTCCTTGGTCATTATTGTAAGGCAGCATGTCCATAGATGATTCTAAATGCTGGTCAACGCTTCACAGAAAGTTTGTGATAGCTCAATTTTCAACAAAATCTTTTCTTAGAAATATGCTTGAAATAAAAAATATATCCTTTAGTGTGGAAAACTGTATAAGCAGATACCTTATACTGACTCCTGCGTATTACCATGGCAGAGATTTTGATAAACTAAAGAGCATCCATGCTACTATTACAACGAGTAGATGATTATTTGTCCCATTTGAGCAGAAATACCTGACACTGCACTGAGCACAGCTAAACTACACTGACCATTGAATACAAAGGGCAGAATGAGGCATACAGCCTCTGTGTGTGCTAGAGGTTGAGAAACTGGGTCATTAGTGTAGTTTATTTCCCCACAATCTGACTGAAGACTAGATAGATCATGCAGGAACAGAAGGGAGAATATTACTTCTCATGATTTAGAACAATTTTTCTTACAATCCAGCCTACAGTAAAGAACAACCTGTGAAAAATAGATGTCTTTCATCCTATTTTACTAGTAATTTTTACTAGTAATTTTTTTAAGACTAATACATCACGAGGAAAGACAAGATTTTTTTACCTCCTGGAAGGCCACAAACTGAAAGGTTAAATCATTTGAATGATTTAGTCAAGAGAAGTGCTAGAGAGGAGTCATGAATAAAGGGCTGTATTTGTCAGTGTGGAATAAACAAGTGAAACACTGGTGGGCTGTTTAGCCAATTGTTCCCATGAGACACAGTCTCCGGGAAGAAGAGTCCCATGGCTTTTCATTCCACCAAGTTCCCGTGGGAGAGGAACTGTTGTACAAGGGGAGTTGCTCCCAGGTCCCAGTCCCCACATTTCATGGACTGCATTTACACCACATGGTGGAATGGCCAATCCCCAATGGTTACCACACACCATGCATTTCCTGTTAATTGAAAGTTTTCCAGAGTAATGTGATTTTTCCATCAGTTGTTTCATCCTTGTCCTGAGGATCATATCAGCCAAAGGTAATGATGGAGATAACAGCATTATTTGCAAGGATGCAGGAAGGGAATCTCTACTTTTCCCAGCTGGAAAATAAAACTTGTTTAAGCTATTAGACAAGGATATGAAAGTTCCTAGGATGCCATCATGGCTCTGCAGATACCATTATGAGCTAATTCATTTATAGACAGAATATGCACCAGGGTTTTCTATTGACCTGGAAAGGCCATGGGATGCAGAGCAGTGAAGGAAAAACCTCCTGGGGCTCTCACAGATGCCTCTAACATCAGCAAATCAGCCTTCCACGTTCATGGGTTTAAGTTAATCTCTCTCTGGTGCATGTTGTGGGGGTCAGCTGCACACCCATGACTGATTATCACATTTCAGCTGGGGAAGGGTATCCTCTCAAACTACTCTTTTGTTAATTTGATTATGCTCTTGCATTTTTCCTGTATTCAACAAAATCACACTAGAATACATCCAAGGAAAAAGTCTGATTTTGTCAGTGGTAAGAGAGTCGAGCACTGACATTCAGTTTTTAAGGTGATAAAATTTTTAATGCTGATATTACAAACTGGAATTACACATGTCAAGGTAATTAAATCTCATGCTTCCAGGAAAAAAAAAAAGCCTCTGTCCTACTGGTAGTCCTGGATATATGATTTATTGAACAGATGTGTCTATATCAAACACTGCTGAGCACAGAGCAGTGGCTTGATGAATCTATTACGTCCCCTGAAGGGGAAATCACCACTCTTTTGGTTTGTGCTACTCACAAGCTACATTAGCATAACAGATCGCACAGAGCAGAAGGCAACTACTGCTTTGGGAAAAGAAGGCCAGGATCACATCCAAACTACAAGGCTTATTAGTGGAACAAGCAAACATCAAATCAGCATCTGACGGGCCTGATGGGATTTACCATGGGATGCAAAACTGGGAGCCAACATATTCCTTGGCATAGATCAAAAGCTCATTAAAATCAGAGATGTCACCAAAAGACCAGAGGAAATCTAAGTGTGATGCCAATGTTAAAGTATGAAGAGATGAGAGTAATAGACCAGAAAACTTGGCTTCTGTAGCCGTAAACATGTTGGAGTGAATCTTTCAGTAGAGATAAGGTGGTTATTAAAACAAATCCAAAGGGGCAAAATGATACAGCGGCAGCAGCTCAATGTTTGCCTTGTCAATAACAAAGGAGCAGCTATGACCCTCTGTTTTCATTTTGCTCCATGGAGTTGTCTATAGACACTGACTTTACATTGGTCTTTGCCACAAATAGCAGAGAAGAGCACAGGAGCAATGATTTTCAGAAGAGGGGAGACATGATAATAGAAAAGCAGCACATTTTGGAGGGATTATCTTAAATAATAATACGTATCACATATGCATATGTATATAGCATGTACATATATGTAAATACTAAATAATATGTATTATTTATCACAGAAAATATCAGATTAAACTATCTAAACAACTGGAGCACACAGATGGAATTCAGCATAGCAAGCAAGAGACGTGGACAGAGCTGACAGGAGTAAAACTATAAGGCAATAAAAGAGGCTTTTTTTAGCTTTTCCTTTCCTACTTATACTTTTCTATATATTAGAAAGGAAAACTGGAACCTACAATATCAATGAGTGCACTCCTCTCTTACAGTAAATATTATTCTTGAACTTTCAGTATTTTCTGTATTCACAATGGATAGAATTACCAGGGGGCCAGTGAATCAACTAGTATTCATTAATGTCCTCCATTTTTTCCGACAATTATTATTAAAGGGGAGACACTGGAAAATATATGCACTGAGACCTGATTGCAAATGAAACTAGCAAGTTTTATTACATTACATGGGTCCATTCCTAATAGGAGTCCATACTTGAAGAAAAATTAACTGAGCTAGAGAGTGAATCAGCATAAATCTTCTCCATTCTCTAATATTAATAAAAATTAGAAAAGGCTCATGCTAGAAATCCCTTTTGGAGACAGAAATAGATATTGCCCTGCTTAAATGGATGTTCCAGGCAAACAGACTATTTTAATCATGGTGTAAACTGCTGCCTCTTTGAAAAACTCAATGTAAACCCTGAGGGCATCCTTGTCACTAGAACATATGGCTTATGGTCTGCATCACCATCTTCCAAAAACACACCATGAGAGGTCCTTTCTGGTTTCAAGCATTCATTTTTATTATTATTGGAAAAGAATAATGATGCATTATTTTCCTATGTATTATTTTATCCAGCAGCTGGATCTAACTGCTTCAAAGAAGTTTGCAGCACACCAGATAATGCCAGTAAGAGATACCTAAACAAAAGATGACGAAATTTACCTATTCTAGATACTAGATAGGTAGAAGCAGAGGGTTTGAGGGTATGGCAGATGTAGGTATAAAAAACATATAAGGGAGGAAGTAAGTCAAGGTGCAAGAGGGTTTCTGCTAGAGTTTATTCAGGTAGTCCAAACTTTTCCTTATATGATACTTGAAGACACTAAGAGAGCACAGCTGATTTGCTGTCAGAAAAGGCAGGCAGCTACCAGCTTTGAAACTCAGCTACAAACTGAATTTCTCTCTAACAAATTTACACAAGGTAGCATATGGTAAATATCTAGGAAAAAGAAGAAATCAAAATTACTTATAAGAGAAATTGGATCAGCTTCCATATCTCTGAATTTGCCATGATATTTAGCACCAAGACCTTCTTCAACTTACATAATATCTTTTGAGAGGAGAAATCTCTGGATGTTTTCCATTTTCATAATACCAGAGCAGGCAAAGGGATTTCCCTTCTGACTCTGGGGGAGGGTGAGCTGGTAGGAAGAAGACTTGGAATCACAGAAATTTCACATTAACAGTTTAGAAAATACCTATGTTCCCCGAGCATGAGTCTTCAGATCCTGATCAAACATCACCCAAGGAAGGTTTATTTTCTCCTAGAAAATGTTGGTCAGTCCTTTTTGATCCTGATGGATCATTCATGTTTTAGGGTTGGGGAGATGAACTAACATGAAAATATCTGAAATATTATAATCTTAGGTAACATCTGGAGCATGCCAGTGCAGTGATGCTTAGATATTCACCTCCGGTATAGAAGTGCTTTTTTCCTGCTTTATGTTTGTCTTTTTTAATTAGGAAAGGTATTTTTTAATGCTCGTTACATTCACACAACTATAAGCCTAGAAGATTTTTTAGGATGTGCATAAGTTGAAGCTTCTTAGAAAAAAAAAGGGTAGGAGGGTGGGGGCGAACATGCATGGAATGGAGACAGAGGAATTCCAATTACTCAAACTCGTTTTTCTCCTTGGGATGAAACATCATTTCATGACCACTATGCTGAGTGGTCAGCCACTCATTTGACCTGGTCTCAAGGGAGACTATCAATGGACAACAGGTGTTACCTTTATGTGATTATTGCACATTGCTGGATACATGAGTTAACACCTTACCTGCAAAAGAATATTTATTGCTATGGGATCGTCATTAATGTCTTGTTTTAAGTTGAATTGAAGCTTGTAGGCTTTTGCCAGGGTGATTTTATTGTTTAAATTTAAACAGTCATTGTTGGCACCTGTGAAGGTTTCGAGCTATACTAACCTAGTGAATTCAAAACTTTGAACTATTACAAGTCTGCAGCAACCATGAGGGAAGAATCTTCATCTAGGAAGAACATAGAGAACACAAAGACTGGAGATATTAAGACTGGTATACCTATGAAGGTAATCAAAACACCAACAGCAGAAGATGTTTTGAAAATTGTAGCTAGTTTTAGACATCATTTAGCAGAACCCTGGCATGGCTGGGTAAGGAAAAAAGTATAAATCAGACCCACCTGGAGGGATTTCACACAACATGTTTCTTCCCTCACATTTGCAGGCTATTAAAAGCATCCATTCTGATATGGATAGCTTCTATGTCCCAGCCTTTGCCCACTCCATTGCATGTGTCATGGCAAGGAAGGGAGGAAAAAAGTTTAGTTCCATGTTCTTTAAGAAAAGAGGCTCTCATGATCACAGTACTGTTTTCTTTGACTGCTGTGTCCTTCTCTCATCACCCTCCAATGTATTGTTTAAATGTGGCAAAGAGTATTTGAAATAACTAAATTAGTGTTAAATTAGTGTGATTTTTAAGTGCTCAGATGAAAGGAAGTTTCACATCTTTGCAAAACACAAGATACATACAGAGGAAAACAGTACCAAATACCACAATTATGAGTTTCTTCAGACACAACTCACAAACAGCAAATGCAAGGGCAGTCAAGGTTCATTAGCTCTGATTCCTACAGAACTGCTTCTTTATTGCTTCTCTTTTTAACAGGTACTTATTTTTGCAGATACTAAGGTGTGCTGGATTTCACAAAACTGACTGAAGCCTGTTGGAGACAGCATGAGTGTGTCCATTGGCTCCAAAGGTTTTCAGACAAAGCCCTAACACAGCAGGGGACAACAGATTCCAAGAGCCAGAGATGTATCTCTGTGAAATATATAGTTTCTCTTATTGTTAACATTACAGAAGATATATATATCACATTAGCAGTCAATAGAAACGGCAATCAAAAGGTAATGATGTATTTCCTAGGAGCTGGAATGTGGGGCTTTCACACTGCCTTCAGGGTTTCTAACTTAACAGTTCAGTCTTGCTGAGTTTTATATTCCCCCATTGTTAAAGATCATTGTTGCCCTCTCCAGAGAAAACACTCTATGAACTAACACTTCCAATGGATTTCTTCCTCTTCATAGACCACATGAAAGTTAGATGGCATTTAAAAATAGTGTGAACTTTGCCTTGGAGAAGCTGGCATAGCTCCTGAAGATGATGTGAAAGAACAGCTTCCATAACTTACCCTTGCACGGCCTCCCTTAGTAAGCTTTTAGGACTCAGGCAAGTTGGTTTTTGATACTCGATCTTTTTATGTGCTTGCTGCTGGGTATTCAGCATGGACACAAATATTAAAACCATCCATAAATCCACTCCTCTGCTTCCCACAGCCAGCTCTAAGTTTTGGCTCACTGAGCTCCTGGCGTAGAGTATTCCATAGCCAAACTAAGTGCTTTTACTACTTTTCTTTTAACAGTTGGCAATCCATATATTTACTGAAGTCCAAACAACTCTCTAACATTTTGACAAGTCCCATGTTAGCATATATCTTCATGATATCCATCAAAAAGACATGGCCATCAGTTACAAGAAATGAAGCTTTAGGCAACCCAAGTCCCTGATCACCAGTTCTCACAGTACCCTATCATCAATGCTGCCATGATTCCTTATATCTGTTATACAGACTAAAACAGAAATGAAGGGCTGCTAAGTTTTGTTTCCACTGTTTAAATCCAAGGCACCTAAGAGAAGTTCATTGCTACTTTTTCTGCTCATAACTATTGCTGGTCTTACACTGTGGAAGAGACCATTCAGGTCTTCTTCCACTAATAGCCTGTAAGACTGACACTACTCAGTCTCCTTGAAATAAGAACACTTTTCTACTACTGAAAAGCCTAAACCTGCCTCTTCATAATATAT
>WBNO01001434.1:1112-22941 GCA_013400575.1 Peucedramus taeniatus
TCTGAGATGAATGAGAATGCATGATGAGTGCTCTTTGGCTATGCTAGTCAATGACTTTTAACTTCCTGTCCTGTTCTGTACCCTCCTTAAACTGACATTTCTACCATGGACAATCTCACCTCTCTGATCACACACTTCTGTTGGGACAGTTGTAGAGCTCATTATATGGAAACTTCTAAGATTAGTAAGGATGCAAGATGATGATAATTTCATGCCTATTCCTTGCCCACAGCAACAATGACAAATTCTAGTGGCTAGTAAAGATACTGGATGGATATGCATAAGATATTCAGATCTAAGTGGTAAAAGCTATTGAGTTTTTGGGACTTAAGATTACTTGAACCTGAATATTTTAGGGAAAAGTTATACTAGGCAGAAGGTATTACAACTATAGTGCTCATAGATACTGAATCTTTGGCAATGAAAACATGCCTCAAAAATTGTATTTTTAAAGACTTTTGTGTTTATCAAATAACAGGATTAGGAAGGACTTCCTGATTTGGAATTGCTCTATGGATCACAGCTGGGATTTTCAGCTGAGCTTGAACAAACACTTGTTCAGCAACAAGAGTTTGAATATTAGAAATAAGAGCTTGCATTTCCAGAGAGCTGTTTTGTCAATCACATTGGAAAAGTAATTGATGAACATAAGGAGGAAAATTGTGCTAATAACAGAACTTTGAAAAAACCTCATGCTACAAACATATTGCAAAAATATGCCATTTGTATGAACAGAGAGTGATTAATAGCTTCAAAGGAACTGCAATGAAACTACTTGAAGTATTGAATCCTTATCCTGTAAAGACTTTTCATCTTGCTTTCTGAGCAGTTTCTGGGCAATGCTTGTCTGAGATCAGCATTTCAATGCTCTTTGATGCATTATCTTCTATTTCCTCCAGTACAGTCTAATTCAGCAACATTTACTGATTATTATCTAGTTATCTTTTCAATTATGTATGAATCACTGCTTTTACCTGAACATTTACCTGGACATAAATTTATTAAATGCAGTTACTGAATAGGAGATGTATTTCTACCTGCATGAGGTGTCAGCCTCTCCATTCTTCAGCAGTAATATTCGTGGTCTTATCATACTCCCAAATAAGAATAGTCAGGTTATGGACCAAAGAAATCAGCAGGCTTTTTTTAAATCTACATGTATCATGAAATTTTGGTAGTATCAAAGTTTCCCTAGAAAATTATGATCCAGATTAATCAATTAGAATATGTTAATGATTATAGTTGGATTTTGTTTATTTTTAAAATAAGATATGAAGATAGGGTATGGAATTTCATATTTTTCTAATGACTTGAGATCTCAACTTGAATCTTCATGTGGAATTCATCAAACAGGCTTTAGCAGCACTTGAACATTTCCCCTTTTAGTAACTGTTTCATATTAAGCCTGAAGGAAGCTGAGGATGATTTTTCCTGTAATTTATGATATTTGTGTCTATTTGCAACAGTTGTAAAAATACTGTGTAAACAGAAACATCATAAAACAGTCATCAAAAATGTCTTCTAAAGCCAGAAAAAGAACAGATTTTCCATGGCAGTAAATGATACAAACATGAATTACCCCCCAGATATGACGGCATTCAGCTTTGTTGCCTTTTTAGTACTGTTTTATAATGTATTTATAATATCAAACAAAAAGAAAGTAAAAGCTATTTAAAAGGGAATTTGATGTCATGATATTTCCTGATTATGGGGAAGAGAGATTTAAAATTAAGGGAGCTAATTTGTGCCAGAGGCTATGCAAATTTCTTTGCAAGGGATGATTTCACCAACCATATTGCTTCTCACAACTGAGGAGTATTTTTGTTGCAAGGAGACAAAGGCAAAAAGGCAAATACTGTTTCAAAAGAATCTCTAAATAACTTTTATCAATAATTTTTTTTCAGAGGGCTAAGCATCTTGCTGTTTATTTTGTCTTCACTGTTGAAAAACTGTACTGAGTCCTAGGTTTTATTAATTTCTTCTCTTTCTTCCACTGCCATAGTGAAAAATTTCCATTTATTGCACTGCAACAGGCCATTAGGAAGTGATACTCTGAGAATTAAGCTTTATCCATTTGTACTCTTTTTTAAGAGTTTGAACTCATTTTTAAGAATGACCTCTTTGTATTCTAGCAGAAGGACAAGAGCAGAGTTCAATTCAACAAGCACTAATAAAATGTAACTGAATTATCTGACTAGAAAAAGAGAGAAAGAGGGAAGAAGCAAGAAAGAAGAAAAAAAGAAAAAAACCTCTGCCTAATATACTTTAAATGATAGAAAAAGAACATGATGGAATAGGTAGAAGAGAGTGAAGAATAAAGATAAACATATTCCTTGATTTAAATAATGAAAAATAAGAGGATTTGGAAACTCTAGGAAGTGTACAGTGAGTCACCTACTGAGCAATAATATGTTAAAAATATATTATTGGATTTCTTGAATTATTCTGAATATTAGTAGTCTTATTTGCATCCAGGTGAATGTTAAGTTTATTTTTATTTGTTTATCTAGTCATTCTTGGAATCTTTATTTTATTGAAAAAGCTCCTTCTCTTCCTATGTGAAATTGCAGCGCATCTGATAAAAATCAAATCCCTGGATTAACCTGATGAGGGTTTCTCAACAAAGGGATATACACATGGCTTTGTAGCAGCTCCAGTGTAAAGATGTTGAAAACAGAAATTACTGTTTTCTTAACCAGTTTGCAAATGGGTTTTATTCCTTTATTCAGCTTCAGCAGAAGTACTGTAGTTATTTTGACAGAGTTCAGGTTTGTATGTTCAGACAGATTTCTATTTTTCTAAGTAATTTTGGTCACTGCTGACCTATTCAACCCCTGTACTCATGTACAAGTTGAGCTTCCATCACATGAATATATGTTTTTTTCTGTGTTTTGAGTTGTTCTCATTGTAATGTTGGTTGTCTCCTGCCATCTCATTTCTCTTGTTCTATTAGTATGAATGTCATATTTTTATTGAATGACCTTTTCTTAATCTATTCCTACATCTCTGGTGAAATTTAACACGCAGTGACTATTTTATATTTGAAAGATAGACATGAAATTTATACTAAGGAGAATAAAAATGCTTTAACTTTTTAATATGTTTTTCTTAAGCAACTTTACAAATAAAGCTACTTTGTACATAAGAGGCAGAATAAAATATATGAAGTAGCAGCATAGTTCATTTTTTTTCTTAAAGTGACATATTTCAATGAAGAAAAGTGCATTTTAAAAAAATATTGTAGCAAGTTGAGGAAAAATATCAGTGTAATTTTGAAAGCAACAATACCTACACCTGAGGCCATCTTTTGTTTTTGCAGATAGTTATAACCTTTATTTTTTAATAGCAATTTGAGTCACTGAAATGACTTAAGTTGTTTTTAACCAGTGTTTTGTGGTCTTAAAAGATGTGGGAGAATTCATAGTTCCAGGGTTAGAATCAGGGTTTGGAAGAACAGGAATTAGTTTCCTTATTTCTAGAGGCAAAGTGTTTCAAGAGTTTAGAACATTGGACCATTACAGTAAAGCAATTAATAGATTTGTATGAGCTTTGTCACAGCAGAATAAGTTTCCTTCACTAACGTTACATTATTCAAATGTGGAATTTCCTTGTTTTAACTTTAAATCTTGAGCATGGAAACACAGATTACTTGGAGACCCTTCATACAGATGTGTCTGAGAATTGCTCAGAGAAAAGCCATTCCCTTCCAGCACTTCTCGTGAACAATATTGACAAAGGCTTATGACCCTCTTTCAAACTCCTCCTTCATGCTCAAGCCACAGGAATTTGCAGGCTACCAAACTGAAAAGAAATTCAATATAGACACCAAAAAATTAATTCAGCAGCCACTGTCATAACCAGACATTTTCCCTGGTTGCACATTTGTTGCTATTGCACATTGGTACCATATTTGTAAGTCTATGCTAGACTGTTTTTTATATACAGTGTCAATGCTTACAAGCCTGTCACCCTTTGAGGTGTAAATTTATAAGACTAAATCTCAAGAGAAGTGTAACAAAAGTATTTCACACCAGAAATAAATCTAGCTGGATTCTCTACCAGTTCACTACTCTCACTCATCTGAAAAAAAAACATTCCAAAACCCTCAGAGTGAGCAATTACAGACATGTCCTCCTAACACCTATTAAATAGCATTTGAATTATGAACAGAACTGTGAGTATACTTTTTTCCATTTGTTTTACATTATGCAATTATGCTATTTTTCTGTGTTTTCGTTATCCCATGCAATGTCTAAAACTTGTTAGAATCCTTGGTTTCAGTATGGTCAGTGGCTTAATCATGCACTATTTAAAGAATTATTTTCTGACCTTTTGACTTCATCCAGTGCTACTTATGAACATACATTCACAGAAAATATTTACATATTTTATTTTTTAATTATTCAAATTATAAATATAAACCAGGTAGAATTTGATCAAAATTAGATTTCAAGGCTTGTACTTTAAAAATGGTAAAAATAATTATAAATTTAATTCATCTGCAGAAAGGGAGAGGAACTTTTCAGAGAGAATGAGAGACTTGGATTAGAAAAAAAAATATATAGACATATAAAAAAATTATGCATTATATATTTTATATATACATACAAGTGACTTAACTGGACTTACTCATCATAACAAAACAAAACCAAGTAATTGGAAAGTACACTTGATTTGGTCCAAATTCTCATTTTCAGTCTTGATTTCTTTGTTCAGACATCAGTTGTGCTGAGTATTTACATTGTACAATATAAACTAATTTATGGCACTTACATCATTACCTAACATGCTGTTAATCATCTTGCATGCTGTGAAATGTTCTAATGTGTAACAGCCTTTCCCTGCTTTGGAATATCATTGATTCATGGCTTACACTTTTCCTTTAAGGAACTGAGATGGATGCTCTCATGATGGTGTCTATATATCTAATGAGACCCTAACTCACAGAAGAACACAAATATACTGTACACAGATGCTTCACACTCTTTTTGCATTGAATTCACTTAAGGGCCATTTTATTTCTCTTAATAAGATAATTGCTATAACAAATTGAGGGGAACTTTTTTTTCACACTGATTACAAATGCAATGAAGAACATCACAAAGACAACATGAAATTCGTTGGTTGCGTGGTGCACAAAGCATTGTTTCAGGGAATAGCAGAGTGAAAATCCGGTCTGCTGCATTAAATGGTATAAATAATAGTTGGAAGCAAAGATATATGTCCTGTGATATTTTATTAGCTGTGAGTGTTGTTTTTGTAGACTTTACTCTCCCTAAAAATCTATACAACCTTTATTGTTCCTTCTGAAATACAGTTTTTGGAGAAATTACCAGAGAATCATTTAATGGTTTGGGTTTGACTTAAAAAACATCTAGTTCCAATATCCCTGTCATGGGCAAGGACACCTTCCAATGGACCATGTTGCTCAGAGCCCCATCTAACCTGTTCTTGAACACCTCCAGGGATGAGGTATTGGGGCATCCACAACTTCTCTGAGACTTGCTCCAGTGCCTCACCACCCTCACCTTAAAGAATTTATTTCCAGTATCTAATCTAAAACGATCATCTTCTAGTTTGAAACTATTTCCCCCTTGACCTGTCAGTCCATGAAGTTCCTCTTCACCTTTCCCATTGCTCTCTTCAGGTACAAAGTCTTCCTGGAGCCTCCTTTCTCCGGGCTGAAGAACTCCAGATCTCTCTGCCTATCTTTAAAGACATCTTTAAATTAAATAATCTTAAATTAAAGATGTCTCCTCTGATTATTTTTGTGGCTTTTCTCTGGACTTGCTCCAACAGGTCGTCTTCCTTATGTTGGGCATCCTAGAGCAGGGCACAGCACTCTAGGTGGGGTCTCAGAAGAGCAGAGTAGGGGCAGAACCACATCCCTTGCCCTGCTGGTCATGCTGCTTTGGATGCAGTCCAGGGTGTGGATGGCTTTAGGGGGGAAGAGTGGGCTCTGGAACTGTGAGGTACGATTGGATTCACTGGCTTAGTCAGTGATATCTGTACTCTTTTTGCTTTGACTATAGTTGCATGCACATTTTTTCTTGATTTTTTTTTTTTGTACTTCTATACAGACTTCAGACTTCTGATTTGGAGGCACTAGATACATATGAGAGAAAAATCATTCCACAAAAATCTGGGAATAAAGATTTTTAATATTAAAGGTATTTCTATTATTTATTGCAATTACAATTATAATACTAATAGTTTAAACAAAGACATAAGTCTTTGTGTATGTTAATGTCTTCATCTGACCCAACTAACAACACTGATGCCAATACAATCTTCCACTGAATTTATTCTTAACGTTATGAATTATCAAAATTTCAGGTTTAAAAAGGAAGAACTTATCATTGTATAAAAGTTTCAGCTAGTGGTAAACATACTTCTGGAAAGCTGGAATTCTGAGATCCTATAATGAAAAATGTAATCTTTGGCCACAGGGAAGAGATGAAGCAGAGGATAACAGCAGGAAGGAAGGAAACAGTGCAGAAAGATGCAATAAACACTGCTGTCACAGCAAACATCAAGGAAAGACGGATCATGCTTTTTGATTTAGACATAGCTGACAGTGTTTATGGATTAATAAATACCACAAGTCCATTTCTGAAAGAGTATGGAATGCTTATAGAATTTTTCCCTCATTTCAGCTTGTGATAAGCTGCTCTGGTTATGTTAATTTTCCTATTTTTTTATCTAGGAACTGCGTTCCAGTGGTAGTTCTGCCATATGCCACACAATCTATCCAAAAGTTTGGTGACTTTCATTAATAAATTAAGTAATTATCCTTTATAGGCTTCTACCAGACCCTTAAAAATCTCATCTGGGATTTTTAGTTATCAAAGAATGATGAATTAAGTTCTCAGATAGCATAAGCCCTACACAGTTGCATTGATTGTAATTAAGTCCTTACTGAGTGAAAAAAAGTATTTTCACACTAAATAAATGGCTTGGTTTAGTAGTCTCAATGGAGGGATGGGGCACCTCTCCTGTGAGGGAAGGCTAAGAGAATTGTGTTTATTCAGCTTGGAAAAGAAAAGTCTGACCTAATGGCAGCCTCCCAGTACCCAGAGAAAGCCTACAAAAAAGAATAAGCTCAGTTGGAAAGAACCCACAAGGATTATTGGGTCTAACTCCTGGCCCTGCACTGCACCATCCCCAAGAGCATTGTCCAAATGTTTCTTGAACTCCATCAGGCTGGTGCTGTGACCACTTCCCTGGGGAGCCTCTTCCAGTGCCCAGCCCCTCTGTGGGTGAAGAAACTTTTTCTATTATCTAACCTAAACCTTTCCTGACTCAGGTTCAGGCCATTCTCTTGGGTCATGTCACTGATCATCAGAGAGAAGAGATCAGTTTCTGCCCCTCCTCTTCCACTTGTGAGGCTATTGAAGACCTCAATGAAATCTCCTCTCAGGCTCCTCTTCCCCAGGCTGAACAGATCAACTTACCTCATCCACTTATACAGCTTCCCCTCAAGGCCCTTCACCATCTTTGTTGCCTTGCTCTGGAGGTTCTCTAATAGCTTTGTATCTTTCTCATATTGTGGTGACCAAAACTCCACACAATATTCGAGGTGAGTCTGCAACATCGTATATGGAGAGAGGGATTTTATGAGAGCATATAGTGACAGGACAAGGAAGAATAGTTTCAGACTGAAAAAGAGTTGTTTTAAATAAAATATTAGAAATAAATTATTTATGATGAGGGTGGTGTAGCATAAGAACAGGTTGCCCAGAGAAGTTGTCAGTGCCTCATCCTTGGAAGTGTTCAGGGCGAGGCTGGATGGGACTCTGAGCAACCCGGTTTAGCAGAAACTGTCCCTGCACAAGGCAATGGGGTTGGAACCAGATAATCTTCTTCAGGGAAGAGATGAAGCAGTGGTTCTTTCCAACCCAGGCCATTCTGTGATTCTGTAATATAAAGTTTTAAAAGACACAAACCAGATAATTTTATCTGAGAACTATATTTTTTTATGTGTATAAGCAGTTGACATGTATTTTTTGACAAAGATAACTGCTGTGTTTTTGATGTGTTAAGATACATATCTCAGAACTAACAAAAATGCATTTCTGTTTTTAATTTGAAGGAGTTAAACCAATCCTTGACACTAATTTCTTTTTCCCTGAGGAGAGTATATGATCCTACTCTTATTAATTACAAGGACTAAGAAGAGAATGGCAAATGTCAAAATAATTTCCTATCTAGGTACCATTATATTTGTAAAGTATGAAGTTCTAGTCTTTGAAATGCATAGCTTTTTTTCTCAAAAAAAAACCCCAAAAAAACAACAAAACCCCAGTCTTTTTAGAAGTGGACTACAGCTAGAAAACATAATTAAACACCTATGGACATCTGTTGACTTAACCAATCTGTTTGCTACCTGTCAAGAGATACATGGGAGCTACTGAACTCAGAGCTTAATGGCCTCAGAAAGAAGAAGAAAAAATGAAATAATATAATATGCAATATTTTAAATAGCAATAATGATGTCACTTCAGATTGGTATTTGCTCTTCTAAATATTAAATGCCATTAGAACTAAGCAGTTTCCCAGTAACTGGAAACCATCATTCTTAGAAATAAATTTTTTAAAAATAAATAACTAGAACAGGAACCAACCCCCTCCTCAAAACACAGGTCATGCTAATGAACTTCAAATTTTGCTTTTGTACAAAAAGAAAAATCAGGCCTTTCTGAGGCAATTCTATGAAGCCATAGACACAATCATGCAAACAATAATTGAGAGTTAATCACTTCAAGGATAAACATAGCCCCTAGTAATTGTGTCCATTACATATTGTGGAGTAGTAAATGGAGAAAAGGAAGTGGGGAAGAAAAAAAATAAACACTGGAAAGACTCCTCATAATCATTTTTACTCTCACGTAATTGTAAGCCTACTGTAGTAACTCTTCAGCAGTAAAACTTAATACAGTTCTTTTAAAAACATGTTGAATGGAAAATACTTCCTTTATTACTTATACTTTGCTGCTGACAAATTACTGGGTACCTAGGTACTATAGGCAAAGCAAAATCTTTTTAAGGAATTATTTTAAACAGAATGCATCTTGCATGATCACTGCGTTTGGGTCAAAATCTTATTTACAATAAACATGGAAGGTCTATTTTTTGTTTTGCCTTGACACTACAGTTTTTGTTATCATTCTAGAGCAGTAGTTCATAGCATATCTATTATGCCTCACGTTAAATGTGTACATTATTTTGGCATTCCTTTGGTCTTCTTACTGGATTTTTTTACTAGATGCTTACATTCTAAATTTATACCCATTTATTTATATAACACACATATAGACTTCAACTATGTTAAAATTCTCTTACTTTTCTGTTTGAACTTGCAGGAGTTTCCTTATACTTTTTTTTCATTTCATTTTCTTTGCTCTTCTAGGCACCACTCAAGGCAAAAATTACTAAAGTTCCACTTGAAAACCTCCCTTATAATTTTTGTTTCTCAAGCTTTGGTCTGTAATTACCTCAACTAAGCCTTGGGCAATTCTGAAGTTATAGTCACATAAACTCATTAAAATTTTTGTAATTTTTGTGGCCCTACAGGAATCTGAAAGATGTTTAAATCTCTTACATTTTGTAACAGATTCATGAAGTTAAAGGAAAAAAAAAAAATGGAGGACTATGAAGAAACTCAAAAGAACATCCAACCTCCCTCCTGTTCAAAGATGGCTTAGGATTGCCTAAGGTACTTAGGTAGGTACTTATCAATATGCAGTTGAAACTGTAAAGGAAATTCTTCACCCTCTCTCCTTGGTTCATTTCCATTCTTTGCCCTTTTAGGTAAAAGGTTTTTGTATCCTAAATTTTATCTAAAAAATAAAAAATTTAAAAATTCTTATCTACTTGAGCAGAGAGTACAGGAAATTATTTTTTTTTATAGCAGCCTCTAAAAATGTTTAAAATGTTTTCATGTTTTTCTTCATGTTTTATTCTTGTAATGTAGCAATCTTGGGGGAGTTTCATATTTGATTTTCAGGCGTTCCTAATGGCAAAATTAAATGAATGAATTAGCAAGGATAGTAATTTGCTTATTCTTCATGCACAGTGGAATTCAAAAAAGATAATCTGTCCAGAAATAGAGAAAGGGCCTATTTTACAAACCCTACATGACTTTCTGTGTGTTCATGATGAAATTTTTCAGAATAGTCTCTTCCATACATGGCTGCAATGCTCTGACAGAGGTCTTCACACTACTGAGTAGAGCAGGACAATTTCTCTTCTTGTTCTTTATCCTCCTAATACATTCCAAAAAGATACTTTTCCCAATACATTGCAGTTCTCTGCTTGGCCCTTCTCTACTGCAATATACTTATTTTTGTCTAACTCTCCAAGTATTCTGTTTTGTATTTATTCATCTGATTCTCTGGGTTATAGTTCTTTCTATTTAAGTTCTTTTGGTTAATTTTTTGTTCACTTCTCCAATTATCAGAATGGGTTTGAATTCTAACCCCATTGCTCAATGTGTTTGCAAAGGTTTTTTGCTATAATTTCAAAAACATGTAGATTAATTTTCAGTTTCACATTCCAAGTTGTTGTAATATCTCCATTAATATTAATTAATTAAATAAATTAATCAAAACTTAATGTATCATAGCTTATCTGGTTATATCTCTAAAAAAAGCTACATGGATTTCTAAATAAAAACTGGATAGTTCAGAGTGCTGCATATAAATGAAAAGAAAGAAAAAGTCCTTTTCTTAAAAAGAGATGTCAATTTTTCTAGCACTAAAATTTGTTTCATAGTTTTCAGCTACATCTTGAGTATTGGAGTATATTTTTTCATTTATTGCAATTTTACTTTTTCATTTATTGTAAGTGCTGATAAATATTATTTCACAGAATTGTGACCACTAACATGCAAACACAGCACCTATTCATATATACACACAAACACTACCTTGTGTATTAACTGCAACAGAAACATTGGAAAAATTATGATTTTTCAATCATGATTATTTACAGAAATCTTCAATCATTGCAGAATGTTCTGATTTATTTTCAGGTTATTGTTATATGGAAAAATTTACACAATTCATTTAATATAAAGCTAAGATTTCTTTTGGTTTTTTTTAATGCACTGTACTTATCAACCTAAATCTCAAATCCTTTTCTGTTTTGTTGCACCTGAGAACTGCATGACTGTAGAAAATCAGGCTCAAAGGGACCTCGGAGGTCTTATGTAAACCAGTTTCATTTACCCTTCACAACTGATCAGTTCCTTGAAGCACCTCCCAGTTGAAGGCCAGTGATTTCCTTAGAGTTGCATTGCTCAGCGTTTTCAAGTAAAAGCCTGCCATATGGGCTGCAAACAGGCAGTTTAAATAGGGAACTGCTGCTGTCTTTTAGCTGAGCAGCAGAGCCCAGGCAGATCTGAGGGCATGGCAACCTCTGGCAGGAGGCAGCAACACACAGCTGGCAGTGGGTGAGACAGTAGCATCTTCACTTGACACAGCTGCCTTTGAAAAAATGATGCATGAGCAAGCCATAAATCATTCTTGTTGCAGAGGAATATTTAGTAAATACCTTCCAAGGCCTCTATTGCTTCCTCTCCCTAAGAATTTCATGAGTAAATTGCTGTAACAGAGTTTAAGTGTGAGGAAAATCCTGTTGAAGTATTTAGAAATATGCAAACAGTTTTTCACCCAAGCAGACATTTCCATTGGAGGGACTGACTTTTAAAGAAACATCCACTACTCTCTTAGAACCTGTATACCCACATATATTTGTTATTTTCTACATCATTTTTACTTCAGCTATGAAAGATTCCTAGCCAGATACCTCTTGGTACCTTGGGGTATTTCAAGATATATTGAAGCTATTTTGAATAGGACACTACTGTGTACAGTAAAAAAGACTGAAGGCCTTAAAAAAAAACACAAGTAAGATCATCAGTACCCTTACACCCACAAGGTAGTCTCAGAGCACTTGAACCTTTACATTACTAGTAGTAGCACTATTTTATGAAAAGTATGGCCAAAGCATTGGACTCAGAGACCATTTCTTCTGTAGATACCATTGCTCCAGAACACAAGTGAGAAGAAAGAAATCTATTGCTTCTGTATATATCCTTGCCATATTCCTTAGGTACCAAAGTAATTGGAATCTGTAGAAGAGAAAACAATGATCATGAAAGAGGGATTGAGAAAAACCAAACACAGTCAAACAGGAATGCATGAGAAACAGGAAACCAGCAAAAAGTCCCTCTTCATAAAAAAAAAAAAAAACAATTTCACAGTGCCTCCTGGATTTTCCAACACAATTAGTCCACACAAATGAAGATCTTAAAGAGTTTGCATAGGGTATCCTTAGTTCTCAATTACTAAGATTGGCTTTGCTGTTTTACAAGCCTTACCATTAAAACACAAGGTAATTTAGCATGGACATAAACTAAAAGTTAGTTAGAAGGGGGAATTGGACATCTGGGAGTAGGAGCTGTTTGATGATGAGACATAGATGCATTTTAGCATCCTGGACTGTAGGATTGCATGTGTGTGCTGCATACATTCTGCAATTGTTAGCTAAGTGGAGACACCTACACTTTGTCACTATGAGTGGGTAGTGACAGTAGAACAGACATTCATATGATGGATGCTCAGAGATATTTTACCCTAAAAGAGATTTAAACACCTAGATTATGACAAAAAAAACAAAACAAAACAATAACCTGTCTTTTTCCTTTCTTCACTGCAATGAGCTTGTCTTTTCACATTTTCACTGCATTTCCATTTTCAGTCCAGCACTTCTATTTTCTGTGAGAAGGTTCTGTAAAATCTGAGGTTGATAGACATAATCTGCACACAATTTGAAGAAATAAAGAAAAAGATGCTGTTCTCAACTTTGTAAATAGGATGTAAGTTGTATGATCTTCCTACTGGCAGTTTCTTAAAGATGCATATTTCTTACAAGAGATGTGGTTCTGTGCTTCATCTGCACTCTAGTGATGAACGATAACTCCTATCTAGCAAGCCAAATGTTTTTGCACTTGCTATGTGCCTTTGGAGTACTAAAGAAATACAAAGTCATGGCAAAGATTTCTGGAAAATATTAATAACATGCAAAGCGGTCAGATTATATACAAGGAGTCAGTTGGGCTAATATAGTAAATAGTTGGGGAAAAGTATTGTTTAGTAATTAATGTATTCTATTTGCCTCTCCGCAGCCATGAATCCCAGTATCTCTGTATCTATGTATAGCAAATAGTTACACAAATATTGAAAGCATAAAGTTTTGATTGTCTAACAAGGAACTCAAATGTTCTGGCAATTGTAATAAATGCTAACTCTGAACAGTGGTTAAGTGCTTTGTTGGGAGTTGCTTCAGACTGTATTTTTCTCTTGAAATTTTAATTTAATGCCTTTTTTTCTTAAAAAATTAATTTAGTGCCTTTGTATCACCCCAAAATTCAATCTGTAAATACACTTTCCCCTAAAATTTGTTCCCACCACATAAGATGTTGAAACAAATTACTCTAAATGGTTTCAGGGGATGTCTGAGGGAATTCTAGTGCTTTAGTGGAGGGATTGTTTTTGGACTGTATTTCTACAGTACCAAGGAGATCTTTGAAAGATTTAGTTTAAATGAAACACCAGAAATTAACATGATACTGCTTTATATTTTAAGTTTGGGGGGTTTACACAATATTCTTTCATGGCAAAATATGATACATTAAATGACATGTGTGAAAAAAACATCTTTATGTTTCTGTAGAGAGGGTTCCCTAAACAGGAATATGATGGGGATTATGCCAGAAAGACCATGAGATCAAATTGAGGTAATGGATATTACATATACAAATACCTACAGGAAAGGCCACAGCAAGATTCCTGCAGCTAGATTTATTCTACAGTTTATCACCAATAAGCTATTATAAGAATATTGTTTTGACAGAATTTTTTTAGGTAATTGGATCAATTATGCAAATGAGTGTCTTATTAACCATAGAACATAACTAGATTTGGGAATACAAAAAGATGCAGATATGGAATTAAATCTTATCACATGGTATAAAGGGAAAGTTTGGCCAAAACATAAAGCTCCAAGGTATAAAAGGGAGCCAGCTCATGGTCAGATTTCCATATGGAGTTCTGTTTGATCTGGGCAGACAGAAACCTTGGAACTAAAAACGATGTATGAGCATAAAAGAGGAAATAGGGTAATTCAAACAACAAAACCCTATCATTTTCATATAACTTCAAAAGACAATATCTGTGTCAAAAGCTGTCTCAGTGAATATTTATAGGATGGCTTAAGGATATTTCCACATAGTTTCTGCAAGAAATAAAAAGAAAACCTCAAACACATCATAAGACTATGAGATTATGGCTGATTAAAAGCATACCAGTATTTTACCTAGTTTTCTATTGCTCCTCCATTCACTCCTGTGCTCCCTGTATTTCTGTTTATTCCCATTCTCTTTCTTGTATTGTGGGCTGTGAGGTTCTAGCCTCCTGTCTTTCATTGTAAAAGACATTTGTGATCTGCATTAAACAATTACCTGTGCTTTTCTTTCACATCCTTTCTGATGTTCTGCATTTTCAGGCTGCCTCTGTTACTACTCTCACCACATTATTAACTCCCAAGTAACTATTTTCTCTAGCACTGTTGTCTAGTCTCTAGAGTTTGGAGTAGGGATTTCAGTTAATGCATTGTAAAGCCCTGATTGCACTATTGTGGATGTACTGATTTCAGCTGAACTACAGAGATTTATGCCAGCCTGGAGAGTGGTCATTGTGTATCTGAAATAACCTAAGCTTATTGAATTAAACCTATTTACAAAGGAAAGTGTTACTCCAATCCTGGTTTGAAACCTGTAAATCTTTGTAGAATCACTTGACATGAGTAGATTACAGAAGTATTTGTAAGTTCATGCCTGTGGATCACATTGCAGCATTCAAAAGATACTTACATTAAATTTTAAGTAGTGTAGAAATAAGTATTTTAAAATAAACAGTAATAGAGTAAGATGCCTTTTTCAGAGGGAAAAAAGAACATTTTGTCTTTTCAACCTGTGCACGTCTCTTCATATCTTTAGGCAATGATCTACCATTGCAATTTATGATCCAAATTAACATTTCTTCTAAAATGTGACTAGCTGATTCCAGTCAGGTTTTCCAGTTGCTAAACATTGTCTCTTATCAATAGATCATGTTCTTGATTAAAAGATAGAATAAATCATGTCATACCTGCTCAGCAGAAAGATATAATTTCATTGATCCAGTGCATGAACAGAGATTCAGAAACAAATTGCTAATAAGACATTTATATTAAATATATTTAAGATTTTTTTAGTGTATTTTGTTTACTTTTTTCTTAACATTTCCTTGATACAAGGATAAATACTTTTTTTTTCGGTTTCTGTGCTCTTTAACAGCTGCAAAACCAGCTATTACAATATAAGACTGTTTTTTCAAATTAGAAAGATAAATACACAGCATCTATCAATCTCAGGCTATGACGTTTTCAGTACAATGGCAGCATTCATGGAAGAGTATAGCACAGTGTTCCTAAAGCTTGCTCTTCCCATAAGTAGTTTATACAGCTGCAGATTATAGATATCTGAAGAAATATTCACATAGAATAGAGTGAGATCAAGATGAAAAGAGGCAGCTGTCAGAGAAAGACACAAAACCTGTGTCAGATCTCCAGTGGACAGGATCATGGTGACTCAGTTGAATGAAGTGCTCACCTCCAGTCTATTTGTGGGTGTCCAGTAACTGCTCATCAGACATGTAGAAACTTGGGCATCTGTGCATCTAAAACAGTATCTGGTAACCATGCAAACTAGCATGGAAATCTATTTAAAAGGGACATGAGATAGATGTAATCACTGCCCAGTCCTTTTTTATGTGATTTGCACAGGTAGATTCTTATATCTGTAGCATCAGTAGGGGTTTTTTTAAGCATTCTCATGGACAAGGAGTAAAGATTAAATTAATCAGCTTTATCTATACTGCAATGATACAATCCTCACTGACAACTATAGTACAGAATCCTCAATATTTTGCGAGTGGCAGAGTCTTTTCACCACATGTAACAATAAGTCATTTTTTTAAAAATTCAATTTAAGATATTTTGGGGAAAAATAAATCATTGAAATGGAAGTGGAAAAGTCCTGAAGAAAAATTGTGATAGAGTAGAAGGAGATTTAGTTCTCATGGCTGTAGTTGCCAATGAAAGAAGCAATGACAACAATAGGTTTAAGGCTTTTATGCTTTTTATACTGATATACTGACATAGTATATATATATATAATAATCAACTGATTATTAAAAAAAAATCAAACAAACATGCAATCATCTGGATATCTGCGTAAGCAACATTTCAACACATATTCATTTAAATATTCTGTAGCCATAAATTTTAAACCTGTGTATGTTTTAACTTATCTCTCCACTGATAATAGGATAGGTGTGCAAATTCTCTGGTTTAATAAGTAAAACTTCAAAGCAGAGAATTCAGAACAGACACCTTACCTTTGTTACTGCTCTCCACTTCTAAGAGTATTTCTACATCCTTATAATCCAAGGAAGAAAAATATATCAGAGAGATGTCTGGAGAAGAATCACTCTTTCATTTAAAATTATCGCATATGTTTGAATATAAATATTAATTCAGAAAATAAATTTACTTAGCATGTGTGTGGCCTGTTTCCCTGTACAGGAAATAGAATAAAATTGTTGTTGTTTCCAACAGGGTAAAATTTTTTTAAATTGCCTCTTGAAAGAGTCTCCTAAAAAAAATATCATTAGCAACAAATTTAACTTAAGCTTTTTTTCAGATTATATACCTACTTTTAAAATTTTATTTTCATAGTGTATGTTGTCCATGTAATCCTACTGGATTTTTAGAAACAAAAAAAAATTTGGAGAGAAAGAAAGCATCTTTTCTGATTGATTCTCATGGTCAATAAACATACCTTTGTAAAAAGCTAGTTGAGTGTAATTAAGCAATTTCCTCAATGAATATTATTATAATTTTATTAATATAGTTACCTGAGGCAGCCAGAGACACAGTAAATAATAAATTGTGAGCTTGCAAATGAAAAGCCACGAGTAATTTCCGCCTGGCGTGGCGTATGTGTATGGAGAGCTTACATGCAAGATGGGAGAGAGTGAAAGTACACTCTTTATTCTGTAAAAGATCTTCAGACCTTACTGCAGTAACTAATGTCACCCTCAGCTTAATCTAGTCTACTGTGAATATAAGACCTGATATTATCTCTCAGTGTATAGAATTTATATCCTCACTTTACTGTCTGATATTACAGCCAGTAATAAAGATGTTCCTTTAATAAGCAGAGTAAAAGGTCATGAGTTCATTCCTCCTGAGCGTCGTGATGCCTGTAAAGAAGTTATAACACGCCTAACAAAATTGCCTAGCTCTTCTTGTTCCCACAGTTTTTTTTGCTTTGGTGTTAATCTGGAGAAAAGATGGGGGTGAGGGAAGAGAGGTAGAAAGGTGCCCTGAATGATGCCTAAAATGTTTGACAGTGGGATTCAAAATAGCGTAATTAGACCAAGAAAAAAATAAAAGAAGGTATTGTAACCACTATTTGGGTGATTGATAGAAAGTCAGTGGGGGATTAGCAAATTAAAGTTTATATAATTTTACATTAAAAAAAAAATCCATTGCTTGGAGTGTGGGAGACATCGTGCAAAATTCTCACTTGCCAAAATGGCACAAAACAGCATTTATTTTTCAGTTTTACCAGGTTATTGCAGGCATTTCTTTACACATTACACTTTGTGCCAACCCATGTGCACAGATACGTGTCAGGAATGACAGAAAAAATGTCAGGATCATAAATAAATTAATTCATAATAGTTCATAATAAGGATCCCTAATTTGTGCAGCCTGCTCTATCTATTCGAGTTCTACCTCTGAGTGGAGAGGGGGAGAAGATGAGGGCCAGGTTTAGCAGAGAATACTGCAAGATGTTGTTTTAGAGGTGTCACAGGAGATTGCAGAAGGCATCTGGAACCAATATTGACCATATGTATAAAAATGAAGTTTGATTCACTATGAGTTTAATTTAGTCTGTCACGGTTATGACTTAGAAATGCCCAGACTTCTGCTAATTTCCAAATCCCAGGGTCTTCAGCTGTTTCACCAACTGAGTTTCTTATTTCTAAGAGAGGATCTGAAAAGGGACAAAAGTGTTACCAGAAATTAATTTAGAAAGCAAGGGAATCCCAGTGACACAGATTGTCCCACTGGATGCAGCAAAATCAGCCTGTTAGAGAAGTACACAGTGCACTGGTTTGGACATGTATGAGAAAGGGTGGTAGACACTGGTGCAGGATTTACATGAGACCACAAAAAGGGGGAAGCAGTAGGAGATGTGAGAGAAGACACAGGAAGATACAAAGAGAGGACATATGAGGAGAAATGTGAAGAGGAATCTGTGAAGAGCAAATGTGAATTCCTGCCTGCAGAAATGAAATGGAAGAGGAATGTGTAAAGGGACATTGATGGAGACATGCTGGAAATGCACTCTTGGAAGAAGCTGAGGTTTGGCAGAGGAGGCACTGTCCATGGGAACCCATGCTGGATCACAGATAGCCCTGAGGGACTGGGTCCAGGGAATATCCCACAGCAGGGCAGAAACATGCCTACAGAGAATGCAGCCTGTGGAGGAACTGGGGTAGTGACAAGCCCAGAGGGACTGGGGCCCATGAAGGGACCCTTACCAAGGCAGGGTAACCCTGAAGTGTACAGCAGCCCTGAATGCTCCACACTGGAGCACAGGAAATAATTAAGAAGTGACAAGAAGTGGAGGAAACGAGTAAGATGCAAAGAGCAGCAGAAATAAATGGCTGTGCACTGACCTCAACCTCTTGCATTGCCCACTGCCTCTCCAAAAATATGTGGGAAGGATTGCATGTATTGTGCTACAAAAGCCAGGGAAATTGAGACTAGAAAAGGGGGAAGGAAGGTGGTGGACTGGATAAAACCTGTGAAACACGCAGAAAAGGTAGGGCTTTTTCCTAGGTGATTGTTTTCTTTCCTTTTTCAATACCTGAGACCATGACTAAAAATTTATGTTAGTTGGAAATAAATTAAATGAAGTGATAATCCTGGTATCAAGACTGTTTGAAGTGCTAATCCTGGTATCGACTGTTTTGCCCATGACAACTTAAACAATGTTTTATAACATTATTTGAACTAAAATAACTTTTATCTAAGCATTGGTTGAAGTTCATGTTGTACCCAAGCTGATTTATTTATGCTTGGCCACATGCAAAGTCCATATATTTTTCTTAGGTACCAGTTCACCCCTCTCATAATGCCATTTTCAATGCTCAGTTTATTTCCACATGTCCCACCAATAATTTAATGTTCCTTTGTGTATCTTGCTCATATGGCATAAGTGAATACATTAGGGATATACAGATGTCCTTCAGTATGATGTGGTTCTTAGCCAATACATGAAGAGAAGGTCAGTGTTTGAGAGAGAAAGAGACTATGAGGGCAGTAAAATCAATGAACTCTTTATTTAATTTAACTTGCAGGATGACCACCAGCTGTTACTGCATCAAATCAAAAACCAAAACAGAAACACAAAGAAATGCAGAAGAGTTTCCATGGGAACTGCTGTGAAATACGTGATGACAGCACTTTCTATAAGTACAAAATATGCAGAATTGACTTAAAAAACAAAACCAAACAAAAAACCCCAGATACTCTTTTCTAGTCAGGAACTAATTTTTTTCTCTTAGAAACCACCTGAAAACCAAATCAGTTTTACACAGCAGGTAATTTCCAGAATTCACAATATTAAATATTTGTCTATAGACAAATATGTTGTCTATGAATATACATGAAAGAGAGACAACACAAAAAAATAATTAGGTTGAAGATCTATATGAATCTTTATGCTAAATCTTATGCAGTACTGATGTAATCCTCTCCCTAATAAATATTGTAAACTCAACTAGTTTGGAGCAAAAGTTCATTTAAAAGACAACCTGCTACTTGCTGACCTACTACATGCAGTTAAATACCCTCCCGAAAGCTTGGGTTTAATGGTTTAATTTATTTTGTCTTAACATGGCAATTGTAAGAAAGCAGGCATATTACCTTTCTAGCACACTATCCCCTGTTTGATAACTAGAACTTAGAGCAGTTCTCTCTCCTCATACACAGTTAGAGGTGAAAATCCCTGAAACATGAAGAACTCTTAACTCAGATTTTTTTTCCTCTTTAGTGGTCATTTTGCAGCACTGTATGTTAATCCATATAAAAGAATAATACAGCTTATCTAGACACAGAACAGCTTTGTTATCATACCAATTAAACAATAAATGGCAGAGAAGAGACACCTATCACTGCTTTCTAATTTATAGAAAATAATTGAAAGATACTGATACTTAGTACACTTTTTCACATCTCTTATCATTTTACAAATGAATATCCTTTTTCTGTTGCAAAAGTATCACAGAAATGTCTTTTGTTCTTTTAAAAAGAAGTTGTTTCATGTTCTGTCTTCAAGTATCTTTGATGTTTATATTTGTTTAAAATTGAAGTTGATTTTCTTAAACTGGAAAATCTTTATTCTGTGATGAGGGAAGTAGGTTCAGCTTGTGAAGAACTTTGAGTTAGAATTCATTGAAAAGAATTGTTATAGAAACAGATGCAAATGACAACTGCATTTAGCTTCCCAACTCTTTTAATTATAAAAGATTAATGGAATTCTTTGAGAAGTGGTACCATCTCTGTTACTTTGTTACTACCTCTAAAGGATTTTCCAAGAAAAGTCATCAGGTTAGAGAATTTCCTCTTATTTCAAACTGTGCTTTGTTTTTTTAAGAAACTACTTATATAGGCCACAGTTCTCAGATGCTAATTTATTGAAAAAAAATTTCTAACATATAAATCAAATCAATAATGGAAATATTTAAACTCAAAAGCCTCATGATGACAAAAGAAACATGGACAGATATTTACCTAGAGATATATGAGAAATCTGAGGGTTCCCAAGAAACCTGTGAAGTTGAAGAGCTTTTAGTAAATCTTCTGTAAGATCTGGGAAAACACCACCCCTATCCTTTGATTAAACATATGGAAAGATTCTTCGAAGAAAGGAAACTGTTTGAAATAATGCCTTTCATCAACACAGTATGTGGAATTGATGCATATGAAGTAGTCTTCCACTGACTCAGTTATAGCCACTCACTCTTCAACTTCTGCTAGTGAAATGCTGAGGTATAGAAAATACTTAACTTCAAACTTAACTTTAATTCAGAGCTGAAAGGTTATTAAAGAAGCAGAAATCAGAGTTTATTTTTGTTACTTTGTGCACAGAATTGTTAGGAAACTGTGAAAGAAATACTTTCTGAAAGATACTTTAGAGCTGTATGGTTAACCACACAACATTAGGACATACCAGTTTAACAGAAACTTGGAACTTTTCTTCAGTTTCTCTTGTGTCTACATCACATTGCAATTAAAGACTGCGTAAACCAAAAAAACCACCCAACTCCCAACAAAACAACAAACTCAAACATGTTGGGAAAGTATGCATTCTTTATGAGGAATGAACCCCAAAATGATCTTAGAATTACAGAAAAAAAAGTCGATATACATGAGAGAAGTACTTAAAAATTTTCTTACATCTCCTGTAACCTTTTCCTTAATATTTTCTATGACATACCAGCAGTTCTTAAGGCAAGAGGCAAACCTTTCAAAAAAGCACCATTCAGGGAACTGTTCAGGATATGTACTTGAAGAAATTGCAGATATTTTTCTCACTTTGTATCTTTGTTTGCATGTGATTATTTTAGAAAAAAAAAAAAAAAAA
>WBNO01001436.1:0-15096 GCA_013400575.1 Peucedramus taeniatus
TCTCTCCCCCATTTTCTCTTTTCAGTTTTTCTTTCCTTGCTGAGAATGACTAAGAAAAATGGAAATGTGTGGGAGCCTAGATAAATGTCCAAAGCATCACACTGGGCCATTATGTTCCTTCAGCGCTCCGTTGTGTTGACACTCAGGCTCATATTGTCATTTACAATGCACCGAGGCATTCAGCGGATCCTATGATGATCTGAATCTCATGACTTACAGTCCATGTGTCAGTTGCTCCAGTCAAGGGGGATTTTTTAAAAGCAGAATGTCAGCCGGTGAGGGATGTCAGAGTGTTTGAAAGACTATGTCATTGTTCCAGCCACGTTAAACAAAAATGTTTTCAGAGTTTCTGTGGCTGCTCTGCTGTCACCAGTCAGCATCTACCTGTCTAGTGGCTTGGAACTTGAGGAAAGGCAAAATGAGAGCACAAAGGAAGGCATTTCTAAGGATTGTGGGACTAACACAATTACTCATGGCTGTTCAAAGGGGACAATTTTCCATTTTCAGGTCATGTTTTATTATTGTATGAGGGTTTTTCCTTTCCTAAAGGATTACAGGGAAATAAAATATGTTCAGAAACATAAATATATGCATTGAGTATTCATATTCAAAACCACCAGGGAAAACCGCTTCTGCAATTTCCCATTAATGCGCTCCTAAGTATTGAGAAACTTGTATTTGTGACTTTTCCACCAGAAGTATCATTATTTTACTCAGCATCCCTTCTGCAATTGTAAAATGCCACTCTTGCATCCCCTTTTTTTTGATGATTGTTTCATGCTGTCCAGAAAGTCTTCAAGCTGTTTTAAATTGATTTGCAAATGCAACTGATTGCTCACACTAGCTCTTTATACTATATGTTATGCTCAAATTCTGGGTTTTGGGCAAAGATGAAGCATACTGTATAAATATATACATCAAATTGAGAATTTGTTTTTAGTATAACTGATATTTTAATACTGCAGTTTGAGAATCACATTTCATCCTAATTTTACAGGAGAAGAAAGAAGGAATGATAATGCAGTGATAATATTTGTATGTAGAAAGAAATTTCAATAGTCTTAATAATGCAATTAAAATTGTAATACACGCTTCTTAATTTATGTTCCTTTTTCAGGTGTTATGCCTTCCTTTCCACTACTTTTTGGGATCTTATACTACTGAATATTTAAAATAGCTTCTTAAAATAGCTTTGGACTGCTAGAGAGGGAAACACCACAATTGTCAGGTTGTTCTTATTGCCCTGGCAGGAATATGATGTTAGTGGCTTTGCCATTCTAGAATCCACTTGAAATAATTTTTGTATGTTTGTGAACATGCTTTAAAAGTTTTACTCTGTCTCTATTGATCATCAGCTCCATGTCATATCCAAACTGACTGTGTATTGTGGTTTTACCCTAAACCAGTTTTGCCCAGATCCAGCTCTGTATTGCTGTAACTGACCATGGATGAGTTATCAGTCATGAGAGGTTTTTAGCTGTGGGTTTGTTGGTGCCAGTCTTTTGCCCATGCCTCATCTCATGCCAGTGCACCTCTGCATTGGTCCTTGAAGACATTTGCTATCATACCAGGACTGCATTTCTCCACTTCTTTCTGTTAGGGCCAAAAATCACTCTTTCTACAAATAGTACTTCTCACTGCTTCAATCTATATTACAAGGAAATGTAGCCATAGATAAGCAAATTAGCCTTAGACATCTGGGCAGTTAGAGAAATTGTGGCCATGATTACCAGGAGAAGCAATGTTGTGGGCAGGTCAAGAAAAGCTCAAGCAGAGCAGGTTTGGAAAGACATGCCCCTGCAAACCAGGTAAACTCAGAGAAAACCTGTGGCCTTGTGATAGCAATGGCAATGCCAATCCCATGTTATAGGGCATAAATGCTGCATGTGTCAGACACACCACAGCATAGGGAGAGGAAGCCAGGCCTTGTTTTAGGTAGCAACGTCAAGCAGGGTTAATTTTTCACCTGTTTCAGCTTCCTCTGTGTGAGGTTGCTGAGGGACCTTATGAGGAATTTGCAGCTGATTCGAGTTAGTGCAAGGATCAAAATACCAAGTGTAAATATTTTACAATTCTGCATGTGCTTAAATTTCTCCTACCAAACTGTATAATGAAAAAAAAAAATGTGAGAAAAACCCAGAGGCGTTGATGTAAATGGTTCTAAAATATTTTTATTTCAGTTCTGAATGAAAAGCAGTGCTTCAAAGTCCAGTACATTGTACCATGGCTGTGATCTGACTGGCCAAGCCTCAGTTCTGGTCATTTTATACAGCATAATGATACCATTATTTCAGAGCAGCAGAACCCATCTGGTGGCATTTAAACTATGGAGGAGTCGTTTTTTTCTAAAAAAAAGGAAAAACTACTCCTTTTTTTTTGTATTAATTATGAGAATGGTGTTTTTCTTTTTCTTTTCTGAGTTCAGCAACAGATACAAGATACAATAAATAATAAAATAAACTATAGATTCAAGGATGGCCTTGTGCATCCATGGTTTCTGATGAAAAATTTGTGGTATTTTTTATTTCTGCATAACATATGAATTCATCCTGATTCCTGATGAGATTCTACATAGCATAAAAAATCCATCTTAAATAAGGTGTTTATTGAAATACCTCATGCATCCTATCTAGTTGTTGTTATGTTTTATCAGTTATGAATGAGCTCCCCAAGGATGTAAACACATGACTGTAACTAATTTGATGCACTAAAAATTAATATTCCTTACTTTAGACCCTTTCTATCTCTGAATAAACACGTTATTACTGATAACGGTGACATGAACTGAGATTACGTTTTTCTCAACATTAAACAAAAACTATACCATTTAAATATAAATACTTTAGTAGCAGCCTCATTTTGTGGGTTTTTTAATTTTCTTTTTTTAAATTTTATTTTCATGCTAATTAAAATTGCAAGATAATATAAAACTGCAAATTTAATAATATTCTTAAGCCTGGCAGAGTTGAATCTGCCGAATCTGAGTCTGAAATGACAACCACATCAGTCACTGACACAAACCAGCTGCCAGGTCTCTTTTATATGCAAGTCATTCAGCGAGATATCAAAACGTGGAAAACATAATACTCCTACCAACATTTCTTGTTGAATTAATGCCCAGGTGAGTTCTTCTGAAATGCTGTAGTTGTATCTTAGAAAAAACAAGAAGCAGTAAAGCATCATACTTATTAGGACCCAATTTGCCACAGCAGCAGTCAAGTGCTTCAGCCTTTCCCAGATGCAATGGAGAGGGAGGACTGGGGATTGGGAAACTTAGATTAAATTCATAGTGCGCTGCGCATTTAGAATTCAATATTGACAGCTCTAATTACACACACCTTTCCATCACAAGTTCATCAACTAAGAGGAAAACACTAGAAACAGTATCAACTTCTCATGAAAATAAATATATAAGTGCAGAGCCAAGCACTCCACAGCTTCTGATCTTTCACCTTTCTTTCTGACAAATCCCCACGTTTTTCCTTCTGCTTTTTTCTTTTTTTTTTTCCTTTTTTTTTTTTTTTTTTTCTNTCTTTTTTTCTTTTTTTTATTATTATTATTATTTTTCAAATAGGAAGAAGAAAAAAAAAAGGTGTCTAAATATTAAGCCTTCATTCAAAATATAACCTTAAAATATTACAGCCAGAGTGTAGGGAGTGATGTATTCTTAGGATATTTGCCTTTCAGCAGCTTTTAAAAAAAAGAAATCTCAGCCACTCTTCAGGCTTCTTCCCACAGTGATGAAGAGAAATAAGGAGCTGGAGAAGGCAAATATTTTATAATAGGTTGGACTGTTTCATGGAAATAATTAATTCTCTGTCAGCAAAAGAGAGAGCCTGGATAACTAAATGATGGTTAGGATGCATCTTGCTCTTTCAAAATATAGCACTAAGAGCACAAGAAGTCCTGTATGACATTAGGCATACTTATGTCCTCTGTGCAACTGCATGTGTCAGCCATAGCCCAAATGCAGCACTTTACAGCATTGGAACAGATGTTGCAGTCAGTTAATTTTAAATATGATTTCCACCAGCACAGAAGCTGATTGAAGTAATTCATCAGCATATCCCAAGTCAAGTAAGTGAGAACTCGCTCAGTCAAGTTACAATTCACAAGTTACGCATAATGAGAGACGGGGTTTAATTTTATAGGATATTGTTTTCAGTAAGAACAATTATTAATTGTTCCAACAAACAGTTTTCGTGAGTGATTACATGTAAGTAATTCTAAACCTCACTAGTGTGGAAACAGTTCTCTGCTTTTCTTCTCTGAGTCTAGTTCTATATATTTAGTAAAATTAGTTGAATTTTGAACCCTTACAAAGTAAGTCTGTATCTTTTTGGGGTTTTTTTTTGGCACCATGTCTCCAGGGAAATTAAAGTTCCATTTTGAGTTAGGTTCTGCATTAACTACTGCAAAATCTTGGTTTAGAGCTAGCATCAATTAGAGGGTGTGTAATCCACATGAGCTGTATGGTCACATCCAGTCCTTATGTAGTAAATTCCCTATGATATGGAAGTGTGCCAGGAAGTTTAAGGAAAGGGTCACTGGTGCCCAAATAAGATGGAGATATGCCTAGCTCAGGATGAGTTTGGGCAAGGTGAGTACAGTCAATAAAGAATTCCTTGTCTGATTTTCCATTTTATAACCATTTATTCAAAAGTTCATAAAATATGGAGGTATTGTAAAGCTGCTATGGATGAACTCTCCAGTCATTTACATTTCAAATAATTTGGCCATGCGAGGTTTAGTGGAACATAAACTTATTGTGTGTGTTCATGGAAACCATGATGAATTTTCCTTGTTCATTTTACAATATTACTTCTCTAGTGCATGAGTCAGATTGTTTTGGTAACATAAATGTCTTAAAAGACAAAATAAGAATCAATCTTTATTTACATGTAAATCTGTATTTTATCTATGGATATGGCATGAAATGTATTTGACATTTTTGTCTTTATAGAAGCAATAGACTATAGAACTTCACAAGCTAGCAGAAGTTTCTACATTCAAAAATGTCCAAGACTTTGCTATATCTTTATACCTTTAAAGGATAAAAATAATCCTTTTATCAGAATTATGAATATTTTAATATGCATATGATTCAGTTCCTCACAGCTAGTTGCAGGGTTCAGTTGTTGCCATGCAGACTGCTGTAAAGATTACTGTATGTCCTACTAAAAATTTCCTTTTGTTTCATTCCAGATATCATTCATTACAAAGCATATTTTCTCAATAGGTTCATTAATGTTCTGACATGATGAAGACTCTTCTGTTAAAACATTATGATACTTAGAAAAAAGACATTTTTTTAAAAAAAAGATGAAGCATCACACATCCAGAAGGATTCCATATTTTGTTTATCTGACAGTCTTTCTGTTACCTAACAAGCACAAAGTATTTGACAAGAAGCATTCAAACAATTTTCATGTTAGGTTGTCTGGAGTTGTATTTCTGCCTTGGTTGTTTTTTTTTTTTTTTTTGGTTTGTTGTTGTTGTTGTTGTTGTTGTTTTAATTATGGGTTGTTGTTGTTGCTTTTTAAAAGGGGTATCCCTGAATGAATGTCTGACAGATAAGAAACTCTCTGTTCTGGCCATTTACAAACTCTTTGGAAATTCTGCACCATGTCTGGGGACATGTTGTTAACAGAATGATGTCCTCAGTTTTCTATGTAGACACATATAAGTCTAGTCTACAGTGTTGCTTGCTTTAGTCAGCAAATTTTCCATACCACTGAAGTACCAGTTATCACTTTTCAGATGAAAGCAATAGACATCGTCATTTTCTCCAAAGTCAGTGAATGAAGCAGGTCTAAAAACCCATTTAATTTCCTTAATCCACTTGTAATAATAAAAGTCCCCAAATATTATACAGAAAGCCTAACTGGGTAACTCCTTTTCTGTCCATCCAGAGCTATGAAGAATATGAGCAATTGCCAGTCTGGTTTAAGTGAACATGTTGGCTGCATTGTATGACCCATTCTCTGGCTGGATACTTCTGTCTCCAAAGTAAGTGTCATGTTCATAGTTTGGTATTTCTTTTTAGAAGGCATTTTTTGAAAGGTGTGCATTTGAGTGGATTTGTAAAAACTTTTCAAAGCACCCATTTATCTATTTACTAAAACAGAAAATGCAAAACAGAACTGTGAATTTGTTCAATGCAATCAAAGAATGCTTTTTTCTAATATTTACATGGAAGCTTATTTATATGCCATTAGAATTTTAAAGAAGTTAGCTTAAGTGGGGGCAAGTCCCTGATTCAAAACTGCAGTAGCTTTGTATTTATCCCCAGGTTAGATTTTGTTTCAAATCTTCATATGGTTTGTATGCGCTCTTATATTTACATCAGCAGTGTCTTTAAAAGCCATTTCTCCTTTTAAATATGCAAAATTTATCAGTGATTAGTAAACATCTGTTACCAAGTATGTTGTAGAATATCGTCTCTACATCATGATAGGAGGATTGCATTTAATCTGTTCTAGCAGCTCAAAAGATTAAAGGTATAAGTACCTTAAGAAAAGTTAGTTTTCTTGTTTACAATTTTTTCATCATGTAAAAGAGTTTCAAATTTTCAAGTATCTACATTGATACATATTATTATGTTGACAAATTCCATCTGATGATTTCTCTAATCTTTCAGTAACAGTGGAATGATACTTTTACTCTCTGTACAAGAAATTAGATGAGGTGAGAGAATACTCTTGATCCTGTATTAGCAATACCTGATGGAGTGTTTTTTCCAGGTCACAGAATACCCCCAACACCATGACAGCACTACGAAAATTGTAACATTGTGTTAGAAAAGTTTTTCTGGCGTAAATACACTGATAGCTCTAAAAACTGTCTTTTCAAAAGCTCTCTGAAGTAGAAGACCTCAAGAAGAATGCAGGAGTGGATGAATCAATTCACACACGTTGTTCTAATGATAAACCCTGTAGTTAGCGCTGTTTAAACAAATGACTGAAATAGTTGTTTAGCTGTGAGCCTGTTCCCCACAATCACAGCCTTTCAAGTTTTGAAGTGAGCCATATATTGATAAATGCTCAGATACTCAGATGCTGCAGCAGAACTAACATGCCCGCTGTATTTCATTTTGCTCCAGTGAGAACTTAGGTGTCCCAAGTCAACTAAGTATTTAATCACAGTCTTATGTCTTCTTCCAGCATTTTTTTTTGAATTTAAGTACTGAATTCAAAACTTCTCTTGTCATGTACACTCCCCTGAGACCCTAATGAAGTTAGAGGACTGTAGATTTCCAAAGAGAGGACTGTAACGCCCTTGACTCAATCTTTCTGAAAAAACTGCTGTTACATACTGTTGTACTTTAACACCAACCAGCAACTCATTGCCACAGTTACTCACTCACTCCCAACAGTGGAATAAGGGAGACGATTGAAAGAATAAAAATGAGAAAACACATGGGTTGAGATAAAGACAGTTTCAAAAAGTAAAGGCACCAGCAAAGTAATACAAGGAATTCATCGACCACTTCCCATGGGCAGGCAGGTGTTCAGCCATCCCCAGGATAGCAGGACTCCCTCACATGTTAATGGTGACTTGGGAAGACAAATGTCATCACTCCAAATATTCCCCATCTTCCTTCTTCCCCTCAGCTCTGTGTGCTGAGCATGTTGCTATATAGTAACAGGATATTCCTTTGGCCAGTTGGGGTCAGCTGTCTAGACTGTGTTCCCTCCCAGCTGCTTGTGCACCCCCAGTCCACTCTCTGTTGGGGTGGGGTGAGAGGCAGAAAAGGCCTTGACTTGGTGCAAGCACTGGTGAGCAGTAACAAAAACATCCTAGTGATATCAGCTGTGTTTCCAGCACAAATCTAAAACATAGCCCCATACCATCTACTGTTGAAAAAATTAGCTCTTATCCCAGTCATAACCAGCACAAAAACCCTTATAGCTATGTGATGTTCCACTGAGAGATGCCCAAATTATCTATTATTCTGAGCACAGATTTTATCCATGCCTGGAATCCAGTATCACTCCATTTGGATGAAAGTGATTACTCTTGGAAATTCCTGTAAAATGCATTTTGAGTTCAATTTTTATGATCTACTAAATGTGTGATGATTTTTTTCATTCTTTTAGATGCCATGAGTTTACTTCCTTCAACTCCATACATATTACTCTTACAGTTTAAGAGTGTGTGTGTTGGTCCACAAACGCAATTCAGTTCTGATTGCTTTCCTTATCATGTCAAATTCAAATTTCTTTCAGTTACTCCAGTAGAATCCCCCACTTTCCTTGAGGTTAAATACATTTGATTGTGTGTATTTTGATGAAATAATTTACCCTCACTAATCTCTTTAATGATGTGTCTTTAAATTTATTTTTTGTAGGTGTGGCAATGATGAACAGAGGTTGGTTCACTTTGCCTTCATCCATAATGTCTTCCTAATGCCAGTCAGCTAACTCAACCTCTGTGCTAGGAGGTAGTTGGCTGAATCATTAAGTTTTTTACTGGTTGCAGGTCTTTATTGAATTTGCCCGTTTTACTTTCCAAGGGCACTAGCTGATTCACTTGAACAAAAAAAATCCAGAAAATAATATCCAGTGTTGGGGGCAAATGAATGATGATTGGATAAAAAAGGTGGACTACATACTTTTCAGCGAAACTGTACTTTCAAACACTTCAGAATTCTGATTCCAATATTTTGGGTTTATTTTTTATCTAAGTAGTTTAGAATGTAAGCTGGGAATGTAACCTGTTTAGGTTGTGTGACTATCTGCCTACCCTCTTTGGAGTGTTGAAACACCTTGATATTCCCAAGGCATATCCATTAGATAAGACTTTGCATTAAAGACAGGTGGAGTATAACAAAGTATGTGTATTAATTTCCAAATTAAGTAATGGCAAGGAAATAATCTGACATTTGAAGAACTCAAATAAAACCTCATTTCCATTTGAGAGATAATTAAGCAAAACAGAGTAAATTTAGCACAAAACAGATTGAAAGCCACTTCTCTCAGATTATCCAATAACTTGGGATCTGATGAAACTAAAATTTTAGAGTTTGGTCCACAAAAGATGATTTACAGATATATAAATATGGCTTTTAAGTCTTCTCAACTGAAATTTTCACAACATTTATCTCGTCAGCAAAGTCAGATATACTAGAGGAGAAAATGGTATCAGTATCTGTCTTGTATTTCAGGAGAAAGTGATTTTGTGTCTTAGCCACCTAATTTAAGTATAAGGTTTGTATGTGAGAAGGATGACCAGAGATAAACAGCTCTCTCCAAGTTAAGGCACCATCTATCTTCAAATACCAGAATTTAAGAGCCAGACCCTGAGATTTTGGCATGAATAAGTTAACAGCTATCTGTTCATCACCAAAACTTTTACATGTTTTATAATTAGATTCCAAATTTTTTACTTGAAAATTGGATATTAAAACCTTTTTTTTTTTGGCATTTAGCTATGCCAACGTGTTCACTAAGACTACTATAGTGGCAATAGCTAAATTCAAGTCTTCTGTTTGAGGTCACTGTCTCAATAGTTTTGTATATTTTCCCTGCTCTGTATGCTTCTTTCTCTGTAATAGAGCTAGCAAATGCATCTCTGGTAGCTGCAATTTCAAGAGTTTATTTCTCTTCTGGTATCTTTTCTGTATACGTTTTTCAAAGAAAATAGTAAGTTGTTGTAAACCTTCTTATGTTTGTGCATACAGAAAGCACAAGAACAGCAACAAAGCCTCTGTGGTCTGTTTGGCTTATAAAAATGAAGGTTATTTCTCTGGCTTGTAAAATATCAGTCATATCTGCACATTTTTTACTGGGGTCTTACACCTGCTAACTAAATTTCATTTTGAAAGCATCAAGTTAAGATAACAATCACAGTCAAGAATTGCATCCTTATTCAACTTTAGTTGTTTGACATTCAGAAGTGGATTTGGCTCTTTCATTTCCCTTTACTAAAATTCCAACTCAATAGTTTTGTGCAGCTAAAATAAATAAAAATCCATCTCTTTTGTGTCCACAAGTAAATATTAAAAATTATAACACATATACCCTTGTTCATGCAGACATAGATTTTTCTGACTTAGTTTCAACCTAATTTGCTTTCTCCTTCATTTTGAAAATGTCATAACCTTCTCTTATTAACCTACCATGAGCCCTTTTCCTCTGGTACATGTTCTTTTCTTGAGGTCAGAACAGGTCATGCATTTCTCTCAAAAGATATGGCTATCAAAGCACCAATCATCCAACAGATAGATATTGTAGCTATGGAGCAACTCCAGGGTGTCACTGTCATAATCCATTGGTGAAGGTCACCAGCACCATGACTTGCCTTGTACCAAGATCAGCGTCCCTGAGTACTCCATTAGCAGTCACGGAGTCTGGCTTTCTCAGTCCCTGGCAGTGCACCTAATAGCAATAATTAACTATGCTCTCAGATATTCCCTTTGCATGCCTTTACTTTGAATGTTCAGGCTGAGTAGTAGCAATACATTTTTCTGTTGATATTTAACAGTGAAAAATAGTTTGTCTGAAGTAAGCAGTGCAAGAGTCTTCACCTTCTTGCTAAAGGTCATTTTGACCAATTACATTACCAAAGGAAGGTGAAAAAAGAATGAAGTAACACTTATTGTAAATCCTAATTGTGGTTCATCACAAACTGGGTTTCATCTGTGAATGTTATTTTGCTTCCTTACTTATAAGAATGGGTTTATATGTTGAATTGTGCTATTTTCTATAAAATATCTATATATTTATATCTATATATATCTATCTGTATCTATATATCTATATAGATATAAAATATCTATAAAATATCCAGATCTATATATATATATATGGGAATAAAGGTAATGATTTATAGGAACATAGAACCATAGAAAGGCTTAGGTTGGAAATTAAATTGAAGTGAATACAGTTCCATACTCCCCTGACATGGACAGAGATGCCATCCACAAGACCAGGTTGCTCAGATCAGCCTCTGACCTGGTCTTGAACACTTCCAGGGATGGAGCATCCACAGCTTCTCTGGGCAACATGCTCCAGTGCCTCACCACCCTCTGAGTAAAGAATTTCTCTCTCTCTATCATCTAGTCTAAATCTCCTCTTTTATTTAAAAATTGTTTCTGTCTTCATCTGTGTAATAAAATCAGTCTTGCACTTTATTATAAGACCCATTTAGGTACTAGAAGGACTCGATGAGTTCTTCCCAGAGCCTTCCCTTCTCTGGGTTGAACAACCCCTGTTCCCTCAGCCTGTTTTCATAGGAGAGGTGCTCTAACCCTCACGTCATCTTTGTGGCCTCCTCTGGACCTGCTCCAACAGGTCCATGTCCTCTTGTGCTGAGGACCCCAGAGATGGATGCAGCATTCCAGTTGGGGTTTCAGGACAGCAGTGCAGAGATCCAAGTATGTTGTCATTGAGGCAATTAAGTTTAAGTAGGGTTATATTTTATCTCCTTTCTTCTTTTTAATAATTATGGATTCAAGTTGCAATCTTCCTGAACACTATCTCACTAAAAAAAATATTTCAGCATGAATTCTTGCAAAAACTATGTTGGTAGAAAACAGCCCTCCAACAAATGCTGGCTTTGTTGAAAATCAATTCTTTACGATGTTCTTGCAATCTATCTGGTTTGGCCAGACTTTGTGAGAAAATCTAGAAGAAAAAATAGATCAAACAAATTTTATGCACAATTAAATGTGTGGTTTAGAGTAGGTTTACCCTTCTTGTAAGGAAAAAAAAAAGTCTAAATCAGCTCTAGCAGTAATATCTTGTAAACCTTTCATGCTCTGAAGAGTTAATGACTGTTTTCTAAATAATTTTAAAGATATTCTTGCTACCTTTACATATTTCACTGAATGAGCATTCTACGTATTAGGGTCTGTCTGCTTTACTATTTGGAAATTATTTCATTCTCCACTTGGGCAATTATATTCCTCTTAAGGACATGAAAGATAAAGCACTGTAACAGGAGTAGCACAGTAGCAACATTCCTCTTGGTGTTGAACAGCTGCTATAGTCCATACCAGGGGTGTCTGCATTTAAAAGCTGAGTGGAAAGAAGAAGATAAAAAATACAGTAATTTTAATTTCTGCACTTGTGTGCCTGTGTGTGGTAAGGGAAAATTTGTCAGAGTTTTTTGCAGTTCCTAGGGAATTTGGTTAGGCTTTTGTACATGAAAACTGAAGAAAGTTCACAATGCAAAACGGTCTCAAAGGCAGAGGAGAGGGAGGTGCTTTTAGGAAGGACACTGGTGTGTAGCCGACTGGTGGTGAAGCTGAACAGTCTGACAAGCCCAGGTGCTCATCTGAAAACTAAAACTGTTTCTGGGATATTTTTTTTATTACACAGAAGCTTGTGTTTCTGGTAAGTATCTTGTAGTTTTCTGAATAGCACACAAAAGGGAAAAGCGTGTATCTTCAATGCGCCTTAGGAGAACAACTTGCAGAAATAAAGTTTTGTAGGTAATAAATATGTCAGTCACATTTAGCAGATCTTGCTCCTGTATTGTTATTCTTCACTTTTGCTTACCAAGCTCTGAGTTCTAAATCACTGTGAACAGCATGTTGTTTTTGATTTGGGAATATGTGCATATGCTCCACAGTGAGCATAGCCCCTTTCTCTGATTATTTCTATAGCATATAGGAACTGGGTTTCAATCTGTGGTCTTTTACAGCATGATTCTCTCATATAGCAACTTGGCCAAGTTTGTGTCATTTTATTGTTTTGAATTCCAGTAGAAACATTTAGAAATTTTGACTCCAACCTGAGAAAATCACAACATTTAGGGTGGCTTTTTGACCAATTCTAACAGTAAATTCATGTCTTTAAGATCTTCCTTACCTGTAAAAGTTGTCAATTTGCCTAGTGAGAAATTAAAATCTAGCATCTGCTATAATCACTTGATTCCAGAAACTGAGGTTATAAGACAAAAAAATCAAAAATATGCACTCACATTCCCCCACGCCATTCCCTAAACAACCAGTTAAAAAAAAGTACAGTTGAATCATAGGATGTTGTGAATGCTGTGAATGCCACTCATGATTTTCATGTTTTTTTTGTTTTTCTCTGCCACACACCTCAAAACATTACACTTTAAAGCCATCCTCAGAGCCATAAGGGAACTTAATGATTGCCTATATCTTACATCCTTGTCTCTAAACTGAAGAATGAAAAAGAAAATCTGTTTCTGAGAAAACAGGCTTGATGCCTTGCATAGTTTTCAGATATTATAATATATTAATATTAATGCATTATTGGAATATAAAACATTAACATAAAATAAATCATTTTCCCATATGGGAAGAGAAGAACTGAAAAATGTTTCAAAAGAAAATCAAGAACAAGATAATTCTGGTTGGTGNNNNTTTTTTTGTATGAAGAAACACTATATTGACCTAATTTTGACAAAAAGTTTTACAAACATCAACCTAATATTACAGATGTTTAAAGGATGAAGAGTTTTTTCTCTTTTTCATACTGTACAAATAAGTCAATACTCAGCTTTCACTCTAAAAGAACTTAATTCAGTGAAGCAATATCTATACAGCAGAGCTTAAGAGCACATCCCAATTCCCAGATCTCTGCCTGTGCTGGGTATGTCCTGAATCCACAGTAGGATGGTGTTTGTGCATATGAGTCACTCATTTCTGCTGTGATTTCATCATAAAGAAATAGTTTGCAAAGGATGAGATTGGAACTGTGATGTACAGTGGCCATGTCTATAATACTGATTAAAACAGGATTAGAAACCACATCACATGGTTCAGGACTGTTGGTATCCATGTTACTGAAACCTTTTGTTAGCAGATGTGTCTTGGGGGGTAATTTGGTAACAAAAAATGAGCAATCCAACAATTCAGTAGTGGGGATGAGCAAGGATTTGCATCTCAGGTTCACCCCCCCCCCTCCCCAGCTTGCTTTTATTTAATAATGCACATGTACCTATCTGCCTGCTCTGTATCATCAGTGAATCTGAGATAGGTCACAGCAGGCATCAGCAAACACAGCCAAAGCTGAAGATGTGGCAAATACAGAAGAAATAACATTTGCGTTCAAAGCTGTGAGTGTAAACAACAGAAACATAATTGGTTTGGACCTGTGCATGTGCAAAGAGAACACACAGTTTCTATATTTTGTGTTGTGTTCTCATCTGAAAGTCCTGGCTTGGAGTTATGGCCTGGATGAGGAGCCACTGGCCTGCACCCTGAATGCTGTGGGTAGGGGCAGTGCGACAGGCATAGGGAAAAAAAGGAGATTGAGCTGAGAGCTTGGACTCTTCCAGCATTCTTAGCCTCTCATCTTTAGACACGCTTGGCATCTGAGTTTTCAAGAAACAACAAAAATCATCATCTCTGAAGAAATCAGGCTAAAGTTGAACCACTTCTGCATCTGCTTAAAATACACTGAATTTTCAAACCTCTGCAAAATTCAACTGAGAAAGTTCTTCTCCTGTGTGTGGCTACATGGCTTGTTGAAATAATTTTTTTCAGAGTTTTGATGAGTCTGAATATTGCGTTTGCAAGCCTGATCTATCAAATCTTTCTGTCTGACCTTGTTTTATGTAATTGGGGGTGTAATAGGCAGATGTTTCAAGAAATTGCAGCTTTGCTCAGCTGGCAGGCAGATTCCAATCAGATTTTGTTCATCATGCCTCTGAGTTTTGCTTAGCTCTTGCCCCCCTTTCCTTTGTGATTGTGACTGCTTAAAATATAAAAATGGTAAGGCATGCTCTCTGGAAAGGGGAATCAAGACATCTATTCATGGGCAAGTAGTAATGTGCAACGCAAAGATGGCACCAGCATACTCCTTGCCATTGCTCCTTTGCCCTGAGCAAAACGAGAGCATCTTGAGAGTGTAGGGAAAAGCTGCTTCAAATTATGTGTTAAATTATGCTCTAAATTACACACATTTGTTAGATATTGCTGGAGGCTTGTTCTGCCTTTTTGTCCAAGACACTATCTTAGCACAGGTCAGGCAGACCTAGAGTCTGTTTCTCTAAAGTGAGCTCATCTCAATATAATCTCCTGAGTACTGAGTCAGCTAAATAGTTAATCCAAATGCTCTTCTGAGTTTTTAGGAGGGTTTTGTGTGGGGTTTTTTTGGTTTGTTTTCTTTTTTTTTT